>PVIU01023349.1:0-27536 GCA_004026605.1 Ondatra zibethicus
GTGATGATTAATTTTAGGTGTCAGCTTAGCTAGATTAAAGGACTTAGGTGCAGGTAAAACTATACCTGGGTAAACCTGTGAGGGTGTTCCATATGAGATTAATAAGCAATTCAGTTAACTGAGTTTGAGGGATCAACCTTCAGTGTACATAGGCAACGTGCAATTAGTCAAGTCCCTGATGGAACAAAAAGACAAAGAACGGCAAATTAATTCCTGTTTTGGAGCTGGGTTACCCATCCTTTTTTCCCCGTGAGTGGCAGAACTGTAGGTTCTTCAGCCTTTGTACTGAAGAAGTGTGCTGGTGGTATCCCAGAGTTCTTGGACCCTCATTCTCAGACCGAGTTACACCATTCATTTCTGTGGTTCTGAGGTCTTTAGACTTGAACTGCGCCATGCAACTGCTGCCCTGGGTCTCCAGTTTGCATTTGGTTCCCTCTGAGATTTCCCAGCTTCCATAGTCACTGAAGCCAGCACTCTTAATAAACTCCCCTGTACTCTCACACTCTCTTTTCCTCTGTCTGCATAGATCTCTGTTGCAGCATTGGCCACATACAGCTTGCTCTGTCAAAGTCAGTAAGGGAAAAAGTCTCTTAGGAAAATGGCTTGTACCATCTTGCATTATTCAGTATTATCATAGTCTTGCATTATTTATTCTATAGTATTGGTTCTGTCTCTCCGGTAAAACCTGGCTGATGCAATATGTCTCTAAAAGCTAAGAATATTCCTCATACTACCACACTACCACATCTAAGAGTAATTAATTCCTTAACGACATCAGAAGCCGGAGTGCTCTCCTACTCTCGACAATTAGAATTTTCTTTCACTGTTGGTTTTCTCAATTGAGATCTACAATATCTACCCTTTGCATTTAAATGTACTATGTCTTAAGTTTCTTTTGACTTTAAGATTGCTTTTGACTCTTTCTTTCTTAACAGTTATTCACCCAATAACTGGATCCTTTGTCATGTAGTTTTCCAATTTCCCAATTTTACTAACTGCATCTTCCTGAGACTGATCAATATGGCTATCTAGTGACAGGGCCATGACATCTTGATTCAGAAGGTGGTCAAGTTCTGGTCTTTTTGAATGGTTCACATTACTTCTCATGTAGTCCTGCCTACAACTAACCATATTCTACCAAGGAACTAAAATCTAGAACTCCTTAGAGTGATACTAATAAAAGTCACTGGGCTTGTCTGTTGAGCGTTCAATCCATTCATTGTCAAGTTTTCCAAGAACTTTCACTTAATGAATTTGGTGATTGTTGATGTTTATTGCCTCATTCCTTTATGTTATTATGTTTACAAAATGGTAAGAAATAAACTTTCTTTAGACTCTGCCGATTTCCCCTTCCTTGGCTCCTCTTTCCTTCATTGCTCTGTTTTGGAGATGCTCTACCAGTGTCTTCATTCCCCACAGTCATTTTGACTCAAGATTAAGTGTAACAGAGTTTAGTAAATATTCAGGGCAAGATTGGCACAATGCTGCAAAATAGTTTTAAATATCCTCCATCTCTGTCCTTAAATTCTTCAGAGTTTCATAAAGATATGTGATAAAATTTGTTTATATGTGTTTCCCATTTCTCTTCCTCCTATTGCCCTCATATCCCCTACAACATAGCTCTTTCTAAACTTCATCTCTTTTATTTTTAAGTGATCCACTAAATCCATTGAGTGCTGCCCATATGTTCATGTGTGTAGGACCATTCGCTGGATTGTGGGAAACCTAGCAGTGGCCACACCTTCAAAAGAAAAAAGATTCCCACTCTCCAAGCAACTACCAAGCACTAATAGTTCTCCAGTAATAGGTGGGGCCTGGAGATCGTCTACCGTAGCTACACTTCAAGTTTCGGTGGCTTGATCCTGCACAGGTCTCATGCAGGTAAGCATAGAAAACTATGCTGTGAGTTTGTTGGTGCCATAGCCGTGCAGTGTTTAGAAGACAGCATTTCCTAGCTCAGCCGTTTCCCCATCCTCTGGCTCTTGTATTCTCTCTACCCCTTCTTCCACCAAGTCCCTGAGCCTTTGGAGTGTGGGAGGGCATCGATACAGCTGTTTTGTTTAGGACTGAGCCCTTAGGCTCTTATTCTCAGCATTTTGTCCTGTTAATCTCTCCATTGACTGTTGCCCATTCTCTGACTATAATGGAGAGCAGCCAGGGTCTATGTATTCACACAAAAGTATTTAGACCACAACTTGACAGGATGACAGTTTATCAAAGTAACAGTAGCAGGCTCTACCCTGTGGGATGAAAAAAAATATTGCGATAGTTTTTCTCCAATAAGGGCAAAAATCAAGATTGAGTTTTTGTAAAATACTTCAAATTGCTTAGAGAAAGATGCCATGCCAATAGATTTTGTATATTTTAGTTTAAACTAGAATTTGTGTAGGAAAAACAGATTTATCTTCCAGAGTCCAAATCTTCTCTGAGTATTTTAATCTCCAAGGCTTCCTGAGTGTGTGGGGGAATTGTCTGCTTCCAGACTCAGTGATGTCAGTTATCATTACCATGGTAACAACAAGGGCAATAACTTGGGTCACAGCAGCTAAAAGAAAGGTGAAATCTATTTGGAAATTATTGAAGTCCATAGCCTTGAAGATTGAAATCTATAGCTCCTTAAAACTCCATCACAATACCTGAGGATAATCTGAAATCAGATTAAATCAAGATATATCTCCAAAGGAATGTAGGATAAAACACTCCTAAAGGAATGCAAATACAAAATTGAGATACATTATCTTTCTGGTAAGTTTGCTCTTCTGGTGAGTCACTGGGACATAATGCCTCCAAGGCTAAAAAAGACAAAGACTGAATTCCATTCATTCAATGAATAAACCCGATTTCAAATGGGTCTCAAACCTCCATTTTCATTTAAAAAATAATAATGAAAGCAGGTATATTCATTTGAATTTAAAAACATTGGCTTATTATGTTTTTCTTTCTGTGACTTTATGAATTTCACAATTATTAAATATTAAATTTGGAAGACATTTTCTAACATGGTATTATAGATTTAACAAAACCAGGGAGATAGTATGATATGACCATGGTCCTCACATTCACAAAGAATTCAAATACGTTGATTCATAATTTTCTGTCTTTTCTATTGTACCAGAGTACTTTTGTGAAGAATCACACTGTGTTTCAGCAAAACTCTTCTAGCTGTTGGTAGAGGGAAAGTGTTACAGAATCACTTGCAGCTGTCCCACATCCCAGGAAAGTAAAGAGTGACAAGAGAGTGGTGAGTAGGTGTTGGCAGGTCTCAGAAACTTCTGCCATGGCTTTTGACCTGAGAGAATCTGCCATTCTTGGCTTCTCCCACTCGATGATCTACTTACATTCTGAGATTTTTTTTTTTTATGTATCTTCTAACTTCTATTGTATGGGGACTCTTGGTGCAATCCGTTTGCCTTCGTTAAAGCCCGTCTAAATGTTTCCTCTCTTTTCCCAACTCCTTTTCAAACACCTTGTCAAAGAGAAATGCCAGCGGAAGAAAGTTCTGCCAGCTGGAGATGTGGCTCGGTGGTAGAGTTAACTTGCCTAGCACATACAAAGCCATGGATTTACCCCAGCTCCACAGCTGGCGTGGGGGAGATCGGTCCCTCTGATCAGCAGTAATTGTGGCCTCACACTCTTCACAGGTTTCTCTACTGCAGAGTCCCAGTGACACATAAACTCTGGAAGCAAGAGGGCTCTGAGGGAACAGAAGAGCCCTAGAAACTTCCTTCTTGATGTTGCCTGTCTAAATCTTAAAACCTCAGTTTAGTTGACAGATCCACTGGGGGCTCTCTGGAAGCTGCTACTCCTCCCAAGATTAACTGAATGGAATAAGAATGGAAGCAAGCTCTCTGGCCTGAGTTCAGTGTGTTTTCGCTTTTTGCATATTTCCACCTTTGACTGATTCCAACTTCTCTGGTCTTCCTGCCCACAGTCCTGTGTTTGTTAGTCCATTGCCACTGCCCCTCCAGTCTTTCCATCCCATAACCATTGGACTACTCTTCATCCAGGCTGATTTTTCATGCATCCTCCCTTGGCTAAAGCACTAACATTTTTCTCCACCAGTTTGATCAAATCTCATTTGCTCAGGACACACCTCTCCTCACACCTCTCCTCGCCCCTCTCCTCTCAACTCAAACTTGTCGACTGCTCTTCCTTCCCACTTGACACACGGTTATTCATATCTGTGTTCTCGTTCCCCCTGCCAGCAGTAGCAATTCCCCCTCTTGCCTGCCCCCTGGTCTTAGCCACTCTCTCAGCTGCTTACTCTAATCTTCCCACCTGAGGAAGGTTCTATAGAGCTCCTGGACCCAGCTGACTCAAATCTTGGCCAGTAGAATCTGCCTAGATCCTGCATCTTCACACCTGCTCCACTGACTGTGTCTTAGAACTGACCTGTCTTGGTCCTTGATCTTAGCGCCTAACTCAGCTATCCTGCTGACAAAGTGAGCCTCCCTCATTCTCCCCTCTTCATGAACTTCAGCCAATAGCTTGGGCTCTGTGGACTAATCTCCAGGGCAACCCCAGCCTACAGACTCCCACCTATCTCAGTAGACTAAAAGTTATTTGATACTCAGACTAATTAGCTTCCCTCCATTGTGTTTACTTATTTATTTTGTGTGTTCTGAAATCTTCACTTGTTTTTTTTATCATTATCTTACAATTTTACGTATTTATTTGTCTACATTGGGGCTTTATTGTATCTTCTTTTCCAACATTATCTGATTTAAACCTCACAAGATGGATGGAGATAGAGACAGAGACCCACATCCACATCAGAGGAATGAATGGACTGAGCTCCCAAGGTCCAGTTGAAGAGCAGAAGGAGGGAGAAGATGAGCAAGGCAGTCAGGACCGCAAGGGGTTGGTCCACCCACTGAGACAGTGTGCCTGATCTAATGGGAGCTCACCAAATCCAGCTGGACCTGGACTGAACGAGCATGGGATCAAACTGGACTCTCTAAATGTGGCTGCCAATGGGGACGGACTGAGAAGCCATCGATATTGGCACTGGGACCTGTCTCTTCTGCATGTATTGGCTTTTTGGGACCCTAGTTTACTTGGATGCACACCTTCCTAGGCTGGGATGGAGTGGGGAGGGCCTTGAACTTCCCACAGGACAGGGTACCCTGCCCTCCCTTAAGGATGCAGGGGGAGGGAGGAGGGTTAGTGGGGGAGCGGGAGGGGAATGGGAGAAGAGGAGGAAGTGTCAATTTTTGAATGGAAAAATAAAAAAATTTAAAAAAAGAAAAGGAAACAAAGACAATAATCTAGTCAGAATGTATTTCTCTTTCCGTTTTTCATATGAAGAAATTGAGTCTTAAAGAGATTAGCAACTTACCCCAAAGTCACATAGCTTGAAATACAATGATCTTTCCAAACTTGACCTAAAATACACCTCTTATAGAAGAAGACTTCCCACTTAATCCTTGAATTTTTGACTCATAGGCTCAGTTTATGCAGCAGGCTCAGATATACAGGCTTTTGTTCCTCCACTCTGTGTCTCAACGCCTGAAGACCCTCAAGGATAAGTATCCTTTTACAAAGAGAATTGTGGTGCTACTTCACAGCATAGGGAAAAATTTCATAGAAAATGGTGCTGACTGACTCATCCTACCTTCACGTGCCCTAAGCATGAGGTGAGAGGCAGCAAGAAACACTCTGAAGAAACTTGGATGAACTTTCCAGATGCCCTTTCTCATCTGTGACTCAAGCTTCATTATCAAATGGGCACAGTAATGCTCAAATCCCTGTCACCTCACACTGACAGAGGCTACCCCACCAGAACAACGCCCACCGCTGTTGACTCATCACAGTTTGTGGGAGAACAGTGCTTCATGGCTCATGACCAGGGCCATCGTTGACCCTCATCACAAAGCTTTACAGTAGGCAGGCATAAGGAAGAGGAATGGCCTCCATAACAGTCGGTAACAATGAAGCCTGCCTTACTTCACTCAGTGAGAAAGGACAGGATAATTTATCAAGCCCTGACTGCCACAGTCTCTCATACCACATGACTACCTGCTGCAGACTCCAGACCGAAGAGGCAGACGGGTGTAAGACATCCGATTTCTGAGGCCAGTGAGATGGCTCAGCAGGGAAAGGTGCTTGCTGCCCACCCTGACCAACCCAAGTCCAACCCTTAGAACCCACATGGGAGAAGAAGAGAACCAACACCCAATAGTTGCCCTCTGCTCTCCACGTGTATGCCCACACACATGCACAAACACACACACACACACACTGATCTACAATACAAATTAAATAATAAATATAATAAATAAATGCAGTTTAAAAATGTTTATGTTTCTATTTCTAAAGATGGGCACTCACCTTCACATTCCCTAGCTGACAATACCTCTTTGAGAAGCCCCAACTGTACCTCAGCCTAATGCCTCTTGGCGGAACAGCCACACTATTTTGCAGCCCCCTAAAGATTTTTGTTGTACCAAATGTGTCTTTCCATTTTCCTTATTTTTCTTGAGTCACAGGAATTACACAGACACTAGATGAGTGCTCGAGGACATTAGTGATCTATAATAATTCAAACATACAATGATAAGGCCTAATTTTAGACTCTCCCAGGGTAGGGAATATTCTAGGAGCCGAAAGTGCTTCCAGGCTGGTTTCTGGGTCCAAAGCTTCCTGTTAATTAGCAGGGTTGGCTTAAAGGTCACCCACAGCAGCCACCCTCCTCCTCTGGAATGGCAGAAGAATGGAAGTAGTGAAAATCATTCTAGTCATAGTTTTCATTTTACCTAAGAATGTTCTATAGGTCTGTAACAAGGTGCCACATTTGTTGACACTGCCAGAGACAAGGAAAACCTGATTCTTAATTGCCAAATGAAGGGATGAGTGTTGGTTCCCAGCGAAGGGGCGGACAGGCTATTTACAACAAAATGTCCTCTTTCCCTTCACCTTTGTCTTCAGAATTCTATTTCTGGTCCTCATGACCTTTGTAAAAAGGTTTCTCCATGGACCCAAGGACAGCAGTGACTTCAGTGTCCTTCTAAAATTACAAACTAGACAATAAGACTGGCAGCATCTGAATTCACATAGAAAAAAACCAATATAAATTAACTGCTTGAATCTAGAGAATGTCCTGGGAAAGAGAAGACAGAGACAAGGAAAAGATGCTCCGTTTCAATACCAACAAGGAGATGACCAAGGTAGGCATCCTGGGGGAGTGTCAGCCTTTGACAATGAATCATTGAATGTGTGGGGTTTGGCTTCCATGGTGTTCTCAGAACTGTATGTACTAGGAAGTATGAAAATGAAATGGGAACCTCTCCCAGTCTCCACCTTCCCAGATTGTATCATGTGATCAAGAAAGAAAAAGAAAAAGCACACTAGTGGGCGTTTTAAAACGTCATTGTGTTATCCACAAATCATTTAGGAGCACAGAAGCAAGAGCAGTCAGCTTCCCTGGGGTTGGCTGATAGAAGAATCAAACAGGATTTTGGAGAAGAGGTTTCCAGAGCTTCACATTGAAACATGAATATAAACTGACTTCCAGAATAGGATAACATGGAGGAAAGAGCAGTTCAAACTAAAGAAACCAGTGAACGGACAGAGACAGTTGTAAGCATGCATTCATGAGAATAACGTGATCTTTGGGAAGGTTTTGTAGGGCCAGCTTTGCATTTTAGAAAGGGGATTCTGATGGGAGCATGGGAAAAGAGGCAGGAAGAAGCATCCACACCAGGGGTACTTGTGTGGAAACTACTTAAACACGGAGAGAATAAGACAGCTTGGCCAGGACCAATGCCACGGAGGTAAAATGATGGAGTCTGTCTTGTGTGGATGCTGGGCTTGTAATTCTATTATCAAAATGAACTTTGTGGCTTCACATTTTGAGTTGGTGAATACATTAGCTTCCATGCTCCAATGTCAGTTATTCCTAAGCCCAGGGAGGTTGCCAGAGAAATTATCTAATGATGATGTTTTAGAGGGTAGAGATCTAAAGATACTGAAACAAGAAACAAAGCAAAGGAAGGGGGTACCTCAGAGCATAGGACATTCCCACATGAGCAGCCAGACTATGTACAAAGTTTAAGGGCAGAATAGGACACCATGAAAGCAGAACCATCAGAAAAGGGTGTGGCATCTCCATCTCCAGATCATTGCCTAACATTTAAAAACACAAAGATTAAAAACCTATCTTTTTAAATTTTTTAATCTCTGAGTGTGTGTGCATGTGTACTTGGGCATGCAAGTGCATGGGTCCATGTGTGCACATATGAAGGCCAGAGGTCAACATTGGATGTTTTCCCCTATCCCTTTCCACTTTGTTTCTGAGACAAGGTCTCTCATTGAACCAGAAGCAAAACAATTAGGTTAGGCTAGCTGGCCACTGAGCCACAGGGATTGGCCTGTCTCTGCCTCTATACCCCAAAGACAGTGTTCGGATATAGGCACATACTCCTACATCTGGCTCTTTAATGCTAGGGATGCTAGGGAATAGAACCCAGGTCCTCATGCTTCTACCAGGAGCACAGTACCCAAGTCCTATTAGGCTGTCCTCTCCTTAACAAGTATTATCTTACTTGCCACTCCAAATTCCTCTCTTCCCGTTTGCTCTTGAATTCCATCTCCACTCCATAGCACCCACTGTCAAATTCATATACATTCCTGTTTCTAAACCCAGTAATTAGGTCTCATCTTTATTTCTGACCTATCTACAGCATTTGTACAGTTGGCAATATCTCCTTCTCTATACTTCCTTCACATGGCTCTCAAGACCTCTTCAGTCTTAGTCTTTCTTGTATTTTGCTAGCTCCTCCCACTTAGTCTCCTTTGGTAGTTCCTCCTTTTCTTCCTTATCTTCATATTAGAGTGGCCCACAGATCAGACTGTGACCATCTTTTCTAAATACACTGACTTTTTATTGGCATGCTCTTTAAGTTCTGATTGTGTGGATCCTGTTGATGGGTGCCCATGCTGCTATCATAATTTAGCTGCTACGAACATCGCTGCTATAAGCACTGATGCAAAAGTGTCTCTGGGATGTACTGATTTGGAGTCTTTTCTACAGATTCCCAGGAGCTGGATATACTACTTTCTTGATGATCATCATCAGTCATTTGGCTTTTTCTTTGTGTGTTGAATATTTGTAAATGTATACCTTTCACACCTTCAAGCCAGACTCTCCCATGAGTTGTAGGCTCAGTGATCCAATTTCCCACTCAGCATTTACCTTTATCTAAGTCTCAACTATCGGCCACAAATTTTCTAATCTTCTGTTCCCAAACTTGTTTAACTCTCAGTTCTTCCGTCTGCTCAGTAAGGTTTCCTGGAGCTGTCTTTCGTTTCTCTTACACATTTCATATCTAATGTAGCATCAAATTTGGGCAGTTCTTCCACCACACTACAATCAGAATCTCATCACTGCTCAGCAGGCCCCTGCTATCATCCTCTTCTTGGTCTTCACCATTTGTCACCTAGATTACTATCTGTTATACATTGAATTGTGTTTCCTCTGCCTCCCACTGACTATAGAATTATGCTAAAACCTACGCTCCTGTCCCTAAGAATGGGATGTGACTCAGGAATAAGGGCCATGGAAGATATAATCAAAGTATGATTGTTTCTATAAGATTTCAGCTCAGTCTGAGTGACATGCTCATGAGAAAGACCCATTTGGTCACAGAGACAGGCACACACAGAAGAAGGATGAACACAGAGGAAAGATGATAACGGGAAACCCAAGAGGGGGCAAGTATATAAAAATAGGCCGAGGCACCAGAGATGTTAGCACAAGCTAAGGAAGAGCTGGAGTCACCAGACCTGGTAGATTCAAAGAAAGATCCTTTCGCAGAGGCTTTGGGAGCACATGGTGTGACCAGCAGCTTGATTTATTAGATTTATTATTTATATAAATAATTTATAAATTAGATTCATTATTTCCAGAGCTAGATGTAATACAGCTCTGTTGATTTTGACCATTAAGTTGGTGGTCCTTTGTTTCAGGAGATCTATGGAACTAACAAATGTAACCATCTCTTATCAGATCTCCCTGCTTCTCTTCCTACTTCTCCTAAATTTATTCTCAACCAAACAGAGTCAATAATCACATGGTGTACACTGTAGCCTGTCCCCTCTTTTCTCAAAACTCCCAAATAGCTCTCCATCTCAATCAGAAGACCATCAAACCCTTAGGCTGTGTTGGTCTATACAGCTCTATGTGGCTGTTTTGGACTGTCTGTCAGCATCTATTCCATTTTCTTTTCAAATCTCCTCCTTGATACAGATACCTAGCTGTGCCTTTGAAGAACAGACATTTCTGTGCTTTAACTGTTTCCCTCCTGGGGAAACATTCTCCTTTCTCCATGTTGCTGATGCTTTTGCTTAGATCTCTCCATCCTAAAATATAGTAGCCTGGCCATCCCCCCTGTCCTTCTCCCAACCTCCCTAACCCCAAGAACCTAATCTCTCTAAACCTGGCTTACTTCTGCACATATCCCATGGTCTTTGGTGTCCTCTAGCAGACACTTCTCCTATTTATTGCATTGATATCTGTACTCTCTAGAACATCAATTTCAAGAGGCACAGATTCAATTCATTCATTCACTACTTTATGTTAAGCATCCAGATCAGTGGTTCTCAACCTTCCTAATGCTGTGACCCGTTAGTACAGCTCCTCATGTTGTGCTGACCCCAACTGTAAAACTACTTTGCTACTTCATAACTGTAATTGTGCTGTTGTTGTGAATTGTAATGTAATTATCTGGTGTGCAGGATATCTAATCTGTGACTCCCAAAGGGGTCTCGACCCAACACACTGAAAACTGCTGATTAAGATTAATGTGTGGCACATAGCCACTGTCAGTCACAAAGATGCAGCATTCTCCCCCTTCTATTTGACATGAGCACAAGGCAGGTTCTATGCTTAAGCTCACCACAGAATTTTACACCGTGCTGCAAATGGCACCAGAAGACAAATACTATGTGTCAGTAAGGCGTAAATGCCTCCAAATTACACAGCATGAGGACCTTCCCAGAAAAAAGGTACTTGGAACCTAGAACATTCAACGTAACTTGAGGGTCAGGGGACCAACCTCTCAGGAAATGTGAGTTCAGGACATCCTTTGACAACTATGACCTCTTTAAGGAATATTTAAGATGCAAAAAGTGGAAGAGATTCTCAGTATTGGGAGATTTCAAGGAAGAGTGGGTAATTAAGCAATTCCAGGGGTTTGTTTGAGATCACTCCACATCCCATAAATTGGCAATGTTCCCCCATGTTGGTAACAATCTGTGCTGAAAAATCTAACACAATTACTCTGTCTTCCTGGGCTTTGGAGCACCCTCTTCAATCAGTTAAAAAAGGTTAAAATGGGAGTAAAATATGCCGTTTGTCACTGTGAGACCAGAGTTGAGTTTGATGGAGGTTTTCATGGAGGCCGGTTTATTCAAGCTTTGGGGGGCAGGAGACAAAGGTGGTCAATTGGGACACTTAGAAACACCAATTGTCAAAGAAATGGGAACAGGAACATCTGAAATCAATATCCCTTGGAAAAGAAGCTGTGGCTCATTGCGTTCCTATCATAATTTCCCCTGCTTCTGCTTTACCCAGGAAGCAGTAATGACAGCTGGAAAGCATGCATTTACTCATTCTTGCTCTCCTGGCATTTTGTTTGGCTGTTTTTATCCCACTGCCTTTTCATTTCTCACTGTAAGTAGGACATCTGGATAATAAAAGTCAAGGGAAAACATTTCACTGCAATGCCATCCTCACTGTGTGACCTCAGGAAAGCCAATTCACAGGAAAATGGTGGCTAAGGTGGGTGATGAACTTCAGCAGCAGCGTCATTTCGTACGTGAGACCAACTGAGAGAGACCAAAGACTCCGGTGAAGCAAAGCTGGCCCGAGGCATTCCCTTTCAGCTGGGTTTGGCCAAATCGACCACATTTGTTTCTGTTCAGTTCACATGTAAGGAGTGCCAGCCAGTTGTGGGCACTAGTTTAACTGGGATGAGGAGATTAATGATAACTATCACAATAGAAAAATATGGATCTTGCCTCAGAATCATTCCCAAACCTAATTCAACTAATCTTGAGTGACTAGAGTTCTGGAAATTTAATGGATGATTTTTTAATTCCACAAACTCAGTATTGTAAGAAGCTAATGAAACCATTGATAGAAAAATCCCAGCACAATGAAATCCTCCTTGGTGATGGAGAAATGGCTAAACTGTTAAGCCCTCTTTTGAAGGGCCAGAGTTCAGTTCTCAACACCCCTGACAGGGCCCTCATAGCTGCCTGTACCTTCAGTTCCAAGGAGCCAGGCGGTGGTGGCGCACACCTTTAATCCCAGCACTTGGGAGGCAGAGGCAGGTGGATCTCTATGAGTTCAAGACCAGCCTGGTCTACAAAAGCTAGTTCCAGGACAGGCTCCAAAGCTACAGAGAAACCCTGTAAAACCAATAATAATAATAATAACTTCAGTTCCAAGGGATTCACCTCTACAACAACTTGTACACAAGTGCACATACCTACATGCAGACAGACACACAAACTCATAAATAAAAATAATCTTAATAAAATACTTGCTTTGTCTGGTCCTATTTCCCTCTTACAAACTTTCTATTTATTACTGCCCTATATTCCCATATCTCTCTACACTCTGCATTAGTTACAATGTTCATGAAACTGTCCTATTATTATGTTCTTCTGTCTTCCACTAGTCTGATGCGTGAGAGCAACTCAACAGCTATAAAGCACCTGGGAGGGCCGATTTCTATGCTGTCTTGACTGGCTGTACTTGCTGCCCAGAGAGTTCATGTTCCTGTGAAGCTGTTGGATAGTCATTCACATTGGCAGTTGAGTGTATGTGAAAGGATTATCCTTGATAATCTGAGCAAGCCTCTTTCTATCAGCTGAGAGGTTTGAAGAAAAAAGCTGATGTTTACTAGATGCAGACTTATGTAGGTGGACCGGGATGTATTTTGTAAGGTACCCACCCAGCAGGACTGCTTTACAGATTCAGGTTTTGCCAGTAGAACAATTATGTAAGCCCGTTCCTTGAAATAGTCCCTTTTTATATGGACAGATGGATATAGATGTAGACAAGTCATATGTAGATAATATCAATATATGTGCTAGAGATAGATTTCACGTAGTTTGATGTAGATATAGATATTGATTAGATAAACGGGTGTGGCTAGATGCCCTATTTGATACAAGTTCTAGGCAGAACTTTCAGGTGTGAATTAATCCAGTAAGCATCACACAATACATATTATTATTATTATGAATTAATCCTGACCAGTAAGCATCACACAATACACATTATTATTATTATGAATTAATCCTGACCAGTAAGCATCACACAATACATATTATTATTATTATGAATTAATCCTGACCAGTAAGTATCACACAATACATATTATTATTATTATGAATTAATCCTGACCAGTAAGCATCACACAATACATATTATTATTATTATGAATTAATCCTGACCAGTAAGCATCACACAATACATATTATGTTTCATTGTCTCAGTTCACTTAGGTACCTGTAACAAAATATAGTATATCCACTAGGTTTTTGTTTGTTTGTTTTTGGTTTTTTGAGACAGGGCTTTTCGTAGCTTTGCAGCCTATCCTGGAACTAGCTCTTGTAGACCAGGCTGGCCTCGAACTCACAGAGATCCGCCTGCCTCTGCCTCCCGAGTGCTGGGATTAAAGGTGTGCGCCACCACTGCCTGGCTCATCCAGTAGTTTTATAAGCAACAGAAATTTTATATCTCCTAGTCCTGGAGTCTGGAAAACCTAAAATAAAAGTGTCAGCATATTCATGGTCCTGATAAGTACCCTTCCTATAGAAACTGACCTTCTCATGTACTCTCTCCTACTAGGAAGGGTGGCATCTATTAAAGGCTGTTTACCCTATTATGACGGTTCAATACTCAAGATCTAATTAACTCCCATGGTGCCCACACCCTGATATCATCACCTAAAGGGTAAGAGTTCAACATATTAATTGAGATGAGAGGGATGTGGGCACAGACATTCGGATCAGAGCACTTATAAGGTTCCTAATTTACAGCTCCAAGCCTTTATCCTGAGACGGATATGGTCATACTTTTCAATATTGCTTCATAAATCTTCTCATTTATTTCACCTATTTATTCTCAACTCTGCTTAATCTGCATGGGTAAATTTTGTAGAAATATTAAGACTTTCATAATCATAATTTCATCACAGTTAAAATGAAATATGACCTAAATAATATACATAAAGTATTTGCATAAAGCCTAGAGCGTAACGATCAGTCAATAACCGTTAGTTTCATTCCTCTTCCCCTCATCACTCTCCAGTTATTAGTATTCTTGTTCCTCCATGCTGATGGAGGAAGTCCACAATGTCGCCACCATGTTTCACATGTTAGTCTACCCACATACCCACTGGCAAAGTTGCTTGGTAAAGGAGATTTGGACAATGAACTATGGCTCTACTCCTAAAACCTAGATATGTGGATTTTGAAAAATGATCCCTAGCCCATTCTCAATGGGATAATTGTTGCCCACCTTTTCCCCCACAATTGTAAGACTTACATGCCTCCATCTAAGAGCATACTACACATGCAAACAGTGCTCAGAAAGTACTCATTGACTGATACAAATGCTTGCTGACAGCAAAAGACTTTTACAAAGTAAAAACAATGTACTAATTCATGGGAAATGAGACATTTGCGGGGGCTCGAGAGATGACTCATAGTAAGGATAGCTTGCTGTTCTTCCTAAGGACACCAGTTTGGTTTCTAGCACTCACAATGGATGGCTGACAGTCACCTGTGACTCTGGCCCCAAGAAATATAATTCATTTATTTGACCTCCATGGGCATCTTCTGGCATACGCGCCCAAATGTATATATGTGCACATGAATAAAGAGTTGTAGAAATAAAAAATAAGACACTGTAGTCTAGTTACCTTGTAACACAAATGATGAAGTTTTAATAAAGAGCTTTCATAGGGCAGATGTAAAAGTAGGATGCAGGATGATATGATGGCGTATTTGTAGATGTTGTTGGTGTTGCCGGGAAACATTGGAGGGGAAAATCAGAAACAATGTGGTTAAAAATCAAAAGTTGAAAAGGAAATGATGCCTTTCCAAAAAAAAAAATGGTTTTCTTTTCTGGACTGGGTCTTTATATATAATGGCCTATGTTTAGAATAGGAAAATGAGACCCAGAATATTATCATTTTGATATTAAAAAAAGGAAGAAGAGTGATTACGACTTAGAAATCCAATGAAGTCATAGTCTCTTCCATGCTATTTTAAATAAAATTAACATACGCAAATGCACACATTTTCACATGCAAACTTTTGTACTGTGCCTCCCAAACTTAAACACAGCAAACAGAATTCTATATTAGGCCATTTCTACAGTGTCACAGGCTAAATGTAGAAGGAACAACATGATAACTCCAGACAGTAAGGCAGGCAGAGATGTCACACGTTGGCCAGGGAAACAGTCCATACAGGTGGATACCCAGCATCTGAGACGCATGCATGTAGCTTCCAGAGGAAATAGCCAGTCACACAGGACATGGAGACACACCAAGTCCAGGGGGTGCAAAAATCAAAGTGGGTTGTTGAGAGTGGAGGGAGGAGAGACAGGGAGCTATCAGTATGTTTGGGTGATGACCTCCTGAGAGCCCTGCAACAGGAAGTTGTCTTCTTTGCTCTTGAGAAATCAAACTTTTAGTCACCTGCTTTGAGTCTTCCTTTTCTCCCACACACTTGCTCAGCTGCTTACAGTCACCTCTTTATATCATTCCCCTGTTACATTAGTACCTCCCAATTGTCACCTATCTAGTGACTGCTCATGATTGCTCTGGAACATTTATAATCATGCATTCTATACTCCTTTGAAAAGATTATTATTTTATATTATGCATATAAACATCTTGCTGCATTTCTGTGCATGCCATGTGAATGTCTGATACTTGTGAGGGCCAGAAGAGACCATGGGATTCCCTGAAACTGGAGTTACAGACAGCTGTGTGCCATCCTGTCCTCTGGAAAATCAGTGCTTTTAACCACCTACCCACCTGCATAGCCATGCCCTCCTATAATCATGTAAACACTCCATGGGCCTTGCTAAATAAACCTTGCTTTTTTTCTAATTTTCTTTCATTTTTTTATTACTGTTTGCAATGTCATCCATCCAGTTCTTCAATTCCAAGTCACTTTGGTCCATTTCATCTGTTTGACACCCTGACTACCAGACATGCCCACTTGATGACGTCATCTGCTGGGGCATTTCTGCTCTGATACACTGGTACATTCCCTCCCCTCACTTGTCCATGAGCTTTTCAAACATAGTGACTTAAGCATATATAACTTGATGGGTAAATGCTAGTTTTATCCCAGATCTTATGGTGGTGCTCAGAATAACTCAAAGCTGAGCTGATTGGGATCAAGTTGACCTACAGAACTGTAAATAGAGACTCTGTGTTCCTTTCCCAGCTGCCCAGATCCCAATAATCACACAGAAACTATATTAATTACAACACTGTTTGGCCAGTGACTCAGGCCTATTTCTAGCAAGCTCTTACATCTTGAACTAGCCCATTTCTATTATTTTGTATTTTACTAGCCTCGTGGATTGCTACCTCTTATTTCTTGGGCAGCTACATGGCATCTGCCTTCTTTGGCAGCTACATAGTGTCTCCTTGACTCCACCTACTCCCTCTGTATATCTCTGTTCAGATTTACTGCCTGACATGCGGGGCAGTCAAAAGAGGGAGCTGGATCCCATGAGCTAGAATTACAGGCGGCTGTGAGCTGTCCAGCTCACAACTTAAGTGCTGGGAACTAAACTTGGGTCCTCTGAAAGAGGAGCCAGTACTCTTACCCACTAAGCCATTCTCCAGACGTGGCTGCAAAATAATTTTTAAAAACTCTTTTGCTGAGGCCATATTCCTTTTATGTTTCACATCCTCATTGAATTTCAACGTCATTCAAATTTTAGGTCGTGATTTTATGAATCACAACCCAGGACAACTTAAGTAGGCCAAGCTAAAAAGAAATTAATTAAACAAATAATGTTTGAAGAAGCTCTGCCTTTTTGTCTGTTTTAGCTATGCGAGAACCTTATCAGGGTGATGAGAGAAAGGCTCTCTAGGGAGGCAACATTTGAGTGGAGGACTGGATAAAATGAGGGACTAATTAACTATGCATCCGTATAGATGGGTAAACAGACAGACTATCACACCACCTAGAAATCCCACTAGGCATGTATCCAAAGGAATTGAAATTTATATATTGAAGAGATGTCTGCTGTACTGTGTGTTTGTCACAGCTGTTCATATAGAGTCCAAACATGCACTCTAACTATTCATTAATAGACAGACAGGTAAAGGAAATGCAGAGTATATACATAATAGAATAGGTTCAGCCATAAAAAAATAAGTGTTCATTTTGCCATTCCTTAGCTATAACATACAACTGAACTTGGAGGCCATTACAGTAAACGGAATAAGTCAGACACAGAAAGATAAATAGTGCATGATATTTCTCCTAAGTGGAATCTTTAAAAATGGTCTCACAAAACTAGAAAGTAGAATAGTGGTAATCAGGAGAGGGTGTTTAGGGCATGAAGTTGGAGAGATTTGGTCAAAGGATAATAGATGAATTACTAGTCTGTTACTGACTGAATGCCCTGGCAAGAAGCAACCTGGAGGAGAAAGGAGCTTGTTTGGGGCTTGTGATTCTAGAAGGGACATAGGTTCATCATGGCAGAGATGGCATGGCTGAGGGTGAGGCAGATCTGGCAGGCAAGAAGCAGGGTGGTCACTTTTCATTCACATACAGGAAGTGAAGGTGGTTAGCAATTGAGGGGAGACTGGAAACCTCAAAGCCCCAGCCCAGCAATGCACTTGCTTCCACAAAGTTCCGCCATCTAAAGGTTCCACGGTCTTCTAAATTAGCACTACCAATTGGGGACCAATTACTCAAATACACGATCCCATGGTGGGTATCCTTATTCAAAACACTTCATTCTGTTCCTGGACCCCTAGGGCTTACGACCATTGCATGACACAAAATGCATTTAGTGCAGCTTCCGAAGTCCCCATAGTTTCCAACAGTCCCTAGACTGTTCCAAAGTCCAAGGTCCTCAATTTCTTCTGAGACGCAAACAACCTTATAGCTGTGACACCTGTGAAATAAAACAAATTACATACTTCCACCATGCAATGGCATGGAGTATATGTTTCCATTCCAAAAGGTATACATTGGGATATAGGGAGGAATGATTGGAGCAAAGCAAAACCAAAGCCCATCTGGGAAAACATAAAATCCTATAGCGCTGTGCCCAGTATCTGGGGCTTTACTTTCAAGGAGCTTAGCTGGCTCTGTCCTGCAGTACCTCTCTCTCTAGGCTGGCTCCAATCTTGTATAAAGTCCTCCTCAGTCTCATGGCTCTGGCATCTCCAACATCTTGGGATCTCCACTGAAACCTAAGTTTCATCTTTGTAGCTTCACACAGTTATCTTGAGAGGATCGTCATAGGGTATCTGACCTCACCATAGATTGTCTGACCTCAGCTGCTCCCTGAACTACAGAATACGTGACTACCTCAATCTTGCAAAATGAAGAAAAGATGGAAGTCACTGCCAAGCTCTGTTACAAGCTTGGGATGGAGACTGGCCCTGGGGAACACAGTTGTAATGGCTTCTGTGTACTGAAACTCTTGGGAAACTTCCTTAGGCAGTTGTTTAAGGAGGGGAGACCCCTGCTTGAACTCTCACCTTTCACAGGTTGGAGTCCTGGCTGGGTGGGGTTTTAACCTAAGTGCACCTTTCCTCTTGTTCCAGTTCAGAGTAGTTGTGTGTTTCTTTTTAACCTCTTTAACAATTCCAGACTGTATTTCAGTTCATGACTTGCCTGTAGCCTTAAGCTTCTTATTGCTCGTTTTCTCTCCAAATTGTGCATTTTACTCTTCATTTCTGCTCCATTTGTTGCCCTTTTCGTTGTAGACCTGCATCAATGTAATCAGCAATAACCATGCCATTGACTCAATGCTGTGCAGTCTTGAGATTCCTCTCCCCCAAAATGAGTTCATTAATTTTTAATTCAGTTTCATGCAAAATCTCGGGATATACTCCTTGGAAAAGTTTCACATGAATGACCCCTTAACCCCACTGAAAATAGAGTCCTTATTCCCTCTGAAACCCCATGAGCTGCTGGGCCTTCACTGTCTGCATTATTGTCTGTACTTCTGTCTGGTAGGCTCCCACAAAAACAAATAATTAAGCTCTGCCCAATGCACTCACTGTCTTCTCTAGCCCAAAGTTCCAAACCATTTCATATTTCTCCAAGAAACATGGCCAGGTTTAACCCCTCCTCTCTGGTCCCAATTTCTGGATTGGTTACTTTTCTGCTGTTGTGATGCACACTATCCAGACCAAAAGGAAACAGAAGAGAAAGGGGCTTATTTTGGCTGACAGTACCAGATGGTCTAAGTCCATCACAGTATGGAAGGCAGGGCAGTAGGGGCATTAAGCCAGCCTGGCTGTCAAGAAGTACATAGATCACATTTCATCTAAACACAGGAAGCAGAGAAAGCTAACAAGGCTATGAAACTTCAAACCCTCCCCCATCCAAAATGTTTCCACCTCCTAAGGATTCCATAACCTTAGACATCACTACCAATTGGGGACCAAGTGTTCAAATACACAAACCTACAGGGGACATTTCTTACTCAAATCACAGAAGATACATAATTACATTATGTAGGAGGAGTAAAAGTTAAGGGATGTGCCATACAGCACATGGCTATAGTTGCTAGTGATGTACCACACTACTGAAAATGTGAATGAGAGAGTGAATTTTGCCACTGTTCTGTGTCAAAATTATAGTTATGTAATGTAATACATTTGTTAACTAACTAGATTTAACCATTGCATGGCACATTTCCTTCAAAACATTATGTTCAATATGCTAAAAATGTAGTTACTTTTCAATTAATGCGAATATAAAATTGTATGTGTACTGTAATGATGTCTATACAAAAAAAATCTCTTCATCTAAGTATACATTTAAAATATCAGAGAGTAAGATAATTGACCTTTGGGAGTTTAAGTAATTCCATTATAATATAATTTCCCCCTTAGTAGCATAAGTGTTATCATTAACATTTAAAAGTTAAAGTATAATTAGGAATTGTTGATACCATAATCCACTTTCCATACTAATTACAGCAAAGATTCAAATGCCAGCATGCATCTCCTTGATGAAATATTCTTAGTCTTCAAATATATTAGGCTATATTTAATCTCAGCATCAAAACAATTTATCACACTTTGTTTTCCCCCTGTACCTTGACTTCAAGGACTACACAGGAGACTCCGATAGGCTTCCAAGGTTGTCTGCTCTATAAACTCTATAAATATTGGAGATCAAGTATCACGAATGAAGTAAGTATAAATCCACATCTAATTAGATGCACTAGGAAGGACATCTGGCCATCTGGCCTGGATTATATTCGTGCAGGTCCTGATGAGTGAGTGCATCACCCCAGGGTTGCACAGAAAGCTTTCTGCATTCCCCCCAATCCATTTGGACCCTTTCCCCTATCTTGTGCCCCTCATGAAGAAGCTGCATGCCAAAAGAAGAGGCGCAGCTTTTCAGAGAACTCCATGAATACTCTGATGATCTTTTGGGAATGTGTTGACTATTCATGAAAATTTCTTGACTATTAATGTTTATGACAATTCCCTGAATAGGTGCCTAGTGTGTGGCAATGAAAGAATCATAGAAATTATTTGCTTTGAGTTGTTACCTACTAAATCAAATTTGCATGCTACAGGGAAAGCTGCTGGATGCAAATTTCTGGCAGGAAGCCTAGCATAGGCCCCTGAGTCTGATTCATCTCCCCAATGGCCCTGTGCTAACTGGTCTGATTCATCGCCTTATGGACCTGTGCTTGCCTGTAGTTGTTAATGATATCTCTACAAATTGGCTCACCATACAACCCTTACAGCTCTTCTGACCACACACACTGCAGTGAGAAAGAGTCTAGCAGGTGCTTAGTCGTCCTTTTCTTCCCCAAGTAGTGCTAATCCAATCAAGAAGTATGTGTCTAGAGCTGTCCAAGTCAAAAGTAAATATATTCTTTATCATAAACCGCCTCCTTTGTTCCTCTATTTATAGAAAGCTCTAAGATGAATTTCTCAGAAAAAAGACTCCTCTGAAGTGATGACTTCCTGTCATCATAGCAAGGGGAAAAGGCCTTCTGGAAGAAACAAATGAATTTGGTATATAAGGAATAGAAAGAAATCCAATGGCTGCATTCCCATCAGAGAAAGGAGAGGGAGGTAGGAAAACAGCTCAGTCAGTGAAGAGCTTGCCTTGTAAGTTCTATTCCAAGAGGCAACGGTAAAAGAAGTCAAGCACTAAAATCAAGCTTGGAATGAATCCCAGCACTGAGGAAACCGAGTCCTGAGAAACCCTGAGGTTTGCTGGTGAGCCAGCCTTGCGTGACGGGGAAGCTCCATGCCGATGAGAGACCCTGTCTCGAAGTATAATGTGGGTGTCCCTTGAAAAACGACGCCAGAGTGTGATAACTGGCCTCTACCTGCATGTACAAGCAAACCTTCACTATGTGTCCCCCACGTGCATGTACCTCACACATATGAACAGGCACACACATACTCAAGAAGGAGAAATACTGCTGTAGTCTTTTGTGGGTTCTTTCAGAAGACCTGCTAACATGGTCTGTCCCAGACTGTAACACAGAACAGTTCAGTGAACTCGTGGGGACGGAAAAGCTGACGTTTCCATTCCCCACATTTATGTCTCCTCCTGGCCCTTGCCTGGCCCCTGCCTGGCCCCTGCCTGGCCCCTGCCTGGCCCTCTGCCTTTGCTATGTGCTAACAAAGCCTAGCACAGCAATTAATCTAAAGGACTTCACTATTTTACATCACTCAGTCAATACGACTCTACTTCTGATTGATGTTCATTAGAGATTTTGCATCTACTGCTTTCTTTTCCTATTAGATGTCCATATGGTAATATTTTTCTCTGATTTATGCTCTTTTTTAACTGCTGAGTGTTCATACCTGTGTATAGCAATAACTAGTAGACATCTTCTGAGAAATAAGAATAAGTTTACTTTGTTGATTATTTTTAGTGTTTCTATATATATTTAAATTATTTTCTGGATATTGTTTTAATACTCTGAAGGGTCAAGAGCATCTAGCAGTACATCTCTAAAATTTTTTAACTAGAATTTTCTTTCAGAACTAGTAAATAGCTTGGTTTTGTGGTTCAAAACTAGTAAATGATACTCAAGTTTATTTTCTACTCTTCAATGCTGCTCTCCCTTGGGAGTTACATTAGTTACTTTGGCATAGCTATGGCTGAGATGCCTTAGTGAACTGAATGAAGGTGGAAATGTTCATTTGGGCCCACAGTTCCAGATGGTTCCGTCAATGCTGCTTTTGGTCCTGTGTTCTCGGGCTGTGGGAGCACTCGTGGGAAAGACTGCTTGCCTCATGCCTAGCAAAGGCAGAGCGTCAGGCAGGGGCCAGGAGAAGACCCAAAGACCACCCACATTGACCTAATTCCCTCAGTTAGGTTCTCCCTCCTACAGTTTCTAAAGCCTGCGAGAATGGTGCCATCACCTGGGGACTAAGCCCTCAACACATCACCCTTCTGAGGAAATACTTCATAGCTATAACCATTACAAGAAATAATAGTCATCTGCCACCTTCTTCACTACGTGTCTTAAATTTTTGCACTAAAAGTACATCTTGTGATCTCTAAAACTTTATGAATAAAGTAATTCTTCACTGAGTGATTTCAGTGCGGGAGGCATTGTTCTGAGTACTATAACACATGTTTGTGTATTTAAACTTTCTGAATCTCAAACTTACATTCTCAAAGAATCTACTCAAGGCACTATGCTTTTATCATGAGAGTGAAGATTTGAACCTTTGTTCTTCAAAGGCAAACACCTGCCCTTAACCACAAAAAATACTAACCACTACGGATACTAACCAACTCTGGGATCTTCTCAAAGCCCCATGTGTTTGGCCTCTAAACCCAATCTCTGCATTATACAGGTGTCCCTGTGCATGACATTTGTGTGGGTGGTGACCTTCTGGCTTTGATTGCATTGCAAAGCATAGGATCAAGAAAGTCTGTTCCCATGACCATACAGAGACATGCTGCAAAATTGTTATGTCTGATGTCTCACACAGATTCTGTTGCATTTGGGGTAAGAGGTGGTGTTCAGGGGAGTACATGAAATTTATCGTGGTTTTTATATTGAACCTTAAAATCATTTTAATTTTAAAGTACAGATGCATGTGTGGGAATGGAAACAATATAGTTTTTTAAAAAAAGAAACTTCAAAGAAGTGTCTTGCCCATGAGCTACTTTCCCCCTCTCCCCAGGGTTTCTGTTCACATTCCCTGCAGATAAGAGAGTGGAAAAGTTTGGCATGCTCTTTGATCTATTTTAAAGTCTCTGCAATTACGCAGTGACATTTGGCTCTAAGCGACAGTCAATTTTTTGTTTTTTAGTAAAAAAGGAGCATTTATAAAAGGGAAATCTCTGCAGGTCAGTTGTACACAATTAGCACGTTTTCTAAAGCTTTTACCAAGTCACTGTTGTATCAAAGAAACTCTCCATCCATTGTACCCAGAACAGGCTGTTTAAATCTCGAGTTTAGCTGGAGACATCTCATGCCAAGGACTTCTCAGCCCAGGCTGGGGAGTTAACATCCGATCTAGTGCTCACATGTACAGGGCAGTCAGACACCTGGAACAAGACAACTATTAAGACTCACTGCTGGTCCTTCTGGCCAGCGGATCTTACCTGCATGCTCTAGTGAAGGCTTTTGGGAGGCCTGTGCTATAGCTACTAAGTCATGGAGAGAGACACTAGAAGCAGAACTACATACAAGAAAGCCCAGGGGCTGAGAAGCCACATAGGCCTGGTGAAATTCTGTCCCTGCTCCCTAAGTTCCTCTTTCAGATTGTTAGGCACAACTCTCTGAAAGACTTGGTATCCTTGTCCGTAAAGGAAATGGCCATAGTACATCATGAAACAGTTGAAATTATTAGAACAGCCTCTAGCATAGACAGCTGAGATCACAACTGTGGTCCATACAATGCAGGTGTCAGCATCACGTCAGGAAAGCTTCGGGAAGACATCCCTGACAGTCATCCAGCTCTTAGTCACTCTTTTGTATTTCTAGACAATAGGGAGAAGCCACTTTTTAGCACACTACTGTGTCATGCCACCACTCTGCCCAACACTCGGTAGGAGAGACACAAGGCCGGGAGTGTCAATGTCCAACCCCTGACCTCAGCTTTGTCACCTACCAGTCACCCCCTCCCCCAACTCTTTCACTCCTTTTACTTTTGTGTTTCAACCCCTGAATTTCTCTCTATAACTCACCTCTCCACCCCGGAACTAATACTAACGTTGATGACCTGTTTTACTGAAATTGGTCACTGCTGTGTCTCCTCTGTGAAAGCCACACACTTGAGGGACAGGTGGCCGGAATCCACACTCTGGCTCCTAGCAGCTGTGAAATTATCTGTGTTTAATTTCCGCTTTAACTTTGCTTATTTATTAATCTTCGAAGAGAGCATTGAAATCTATTTAACAGGCAATGGTATGTGTAAGGTAGCCAGCAGGAATAAAATCTGGTGTGTGGTAAAGGTTAGTTATGCTCACCTTCATGATCACCCACACGCTCCCATTATTACCGGCCACAGCTGTCTTTGCTAATGTACTGTTTGAGGGTGAGGAAAATCTCCACAGACACTGACAACCTAATTCTAGCTCCTCTCCTTCCTTTTGTGACTCTTGATAATTTCTCTTAACCTCAACTTCTACATCTGTTGAAAAAATCCAAATAACACAGATGGCATGAAAATTAGAGAGCCTGTGTAAGAGGAGCACAAAATGTTAGAAATTTAAAACTATGACAAGCCCTTAGTTTGCACCAGGATACTACTGCCTGCAGGTGTGCATTATATCCGTGCAACTTGACCTTTGTAGGAGAGCAGATTTTTGCTTTATCGTTTTCATCACAACTTTTGAGTTTGCCACCCATGAATACTCTGCATTTTAGGTTAGATAGCACTGAGAAAGGATGTATTCCACTGGAGCGGAACTAAGAAAAGGGTGGAGGGTTCTAGAAAGAATAAGCTTCCAAACAACCTGGCCTACGGTGTAAAGACAAACAGGAGAAAGTTACCATTCCCCTCTAGGGAAGACTCTTCTACCACAGCACGTCCCTCCTGCCAACACCTGCTAAGGATGTAGAGCCCCTCCTCCAAAGCTATCCTTATACAATGCCCAGGCTTTTCAGCTTCCACAGCTGGGGCATGGATAATTTTAAAAGCTTTGAATTTAGCCTGACCATGTTCATCACAGACAAAATCATGCATACTCATGTGCCGAGGGCTAGTAACCATAGATGTGCTAAAAAGATTCCAGGACAGAGATGATCTAGAACAAAACCCAAAGGCATAAGCCAAAGCCTGGGCTAGAGAGAGAGTTTGCCTGGGAGGGACCTGAGTACAACTGGTACGTTGTACAGTTATACAAAAAGAGTTCTTCTCTTTTATCAGCATTTCTCTTCGTCCAAAGGTAAGTTAGTCAATAAATATCTGAAATGACGTTTTGGTAATAAGGGATTTATAGTTTAAAAAATTACTATGAGATGTTTAGTGCCAGATTCCAAGCTAAAAATTAGAAGACCCAAATTCAGAGTCGAGTTTCTTTCTCCCTCTGAAGGGATCAGATCTCAGTTTTCCATGGATCTCAAAGTCCTTCTCTATCAAAGGAAAAGATTAAGTTGAATGACTTGAAACTCTTAAGTCCAGTGTCATTTATCCAACCGTATCCTAAGTCTGGGAGTCCAAAGCTAACTATTACTCTACAGACCAAGTTCACTATGCTTGCTTAAATTACAGCCCAGTTGAATCTGTTCATTACTTATCTTCACCATTTGGTTTTCATGATCTTTTTGTTCTGCCCAAGTTCAGAAGTGATACCTTTTGCGGTAGCCAATGCTGATGTCAAGTGTCTCTGCTCTAATGTCATCACCAGCAGCATGACACCATATCATGACCCGTGATTGGATTTGTGAAGCCTCCATTCCTCCTAAGGTTGCCCACAGGATCCTGGCTTGCTGCTGCAATTAATCTGCTGCTGGTGCCTTGGGATGCCAATGTATGAGAGATTTTATGGAAATAGCCTTCAGCCCTTGCTTTGCCATACCAATCAAACCAAAGGATTGCGCAAGGTTTTTTTTTTTTTTATGAACTGAATTGCCAGCTGCAACTCTTAGAATCTCTAATCTCTAACCCTAGCTCTGTGCCCTTCAACATGACATGGGCAGTGGTACTTTTCATCTTTAGAGTTTATTATCACTAACCTCACTTCATGGAAGCTCTTGAACTCTTCAAAAGACCAGAAATCTCCTCAGGGCCACTCAATCAGTACAACACCTCTGAGTCTGAGGGTGGCAACAGTTCAAACTCAAGCAGTCTCCTTAGCAGCTACAAAAACATAGCCTGGCCTGTAATAAATATTCTCTTCTAGAACTCTAGAACATTATAGCTTTTAAGCATTTCTAGATAGGAAAATCAACAAGCCAATTAGCATTTCACCCCTGTTGCTAATATTACCCAATTTAACATGTCTGCCCTGGGCTTCTAATCTCATTAGGATTTACCTTAGTACTGAGCAAGTATTCACTGGGATCAAAGACGACTTTTTCCGATCACTCTAGTTAGCACCTCTTTGAGGACTAATTCTTGATGCCTCCATCCCAGGGGCACTAGATAGCATCTCTGTATCTTTAGATTAAAGTGATATTTACAAGACTCTTCTGGTCCTTTCTACTTTACAATATCCACCCACTCACTCCCAATGTCTTCCCAACATGCTGACCTACCCACACATGCTCCAAGTATAGACCAGCATACACAAGCACATATTTATGAATTATCGAGTGTGTGATTGCATGGTGTAGCTGCTTCTGCCTGTTATATTCAGTGAATATGACATTCTAGAGTGGTGTGGGATGACTGGGAAAACAATGTGTTCAAGAACATTTACTGGCAAGGAAGCTGGGACTAAGAAACAGCGGTCAGGAGTTAGAGGGACTTTGTTTATTGCTAAGATAAGGGTTTGGCTTGGAGTAAAATGTAGCCCAGTGGGGGATACAGGAAAACTATGTTCAGGAGACTAATAGCATTTTACTGTGACAATATAGTCCTGACATAAAGAAAGCCTGAGCCAGAGACAAGGCAGGCGCATGAAGGAGAAACATCATAAGGAACCAAGTCAGGTGGGGAAGAAAAGGGGTTGTAAAGACATGACCCATTTTTCTCATGATAGTACTTTTTTTTTTTTAAACCACTTGCCCTCTGGAGCAAATATTGCCACTTGTCCCACTACGTCATTTTCATCATCTTCCAGTGAGAAGAATCTTGGTTTTTAGCTACACACATAACTACTCGGAAGACCATTGTGGTTTCAGGCATCTTGAT
>PVIU01023350.1:0-27541 GCA_004026605.1 Ondatra zibethicus
TTTCCAGGTTCTGCCTATTACAAACAATGCTGCTATGAACATAGTTGCACAAATGCTTTTGTAGTATGATTGGACTTCTCTTGGGTATATTCCCAAGAGTGGTATTGCTGGATCCTGAGGTAGGTTGATTCCCAATTTCCTGAGAAACCGCCACACTGATTTCCAAAGTGGTTGCACAAGTTTGCATTCCCACCAGCAAGTGGGAGGATACTTCTGAAGTATGAGCACAGGCTCTGGAATCAGCCTGCCTGAATTCCAATTCTACCCTCACCATTAGAGGGTGGATACACACAGGCAAGCAATTCACACCTCTGGGCCTCCGTTTCCTCATATGGAAAACAGAGACAGTGGTAGCATTTGAGAATGTTTGTGAGAGTTACATGTACAAGTACCTGAAACTGAGTAATTTATAGGTGGAATTCTCATTAACAGAGTCAATAGCCCAGGGCTAAGACTGGATGCTCACCTGCTACCATCCTAACTCACATCTTCAGCTGGTGTGATGCTGTACTATCTAAGGTGTGTTCTGCCCACCTCCCACCATGATGCCATCATCTTCTTCCCTAGTGGATCTCTTCAAAGGATAAGAGAAGACACGATTCTCTGAGGGAACATGAGTCTCTTCAAGACTTCCTGTACCGCCTTGTTTTTCAGTGTCTTTCCCAGGATAACTGAGTCCTATCCTCATAAAAGCCCTGAGCCTGCTCTGCTTTCCTCATGGCAGCATTCCCTTGTCACCAGGGCCTGCTCTTTCTCCTTTCAGATCTTGCTCATCCATCTTCTCTGTAACCACTGTCATTATCCTTCCTATTAATAACCATGTCTGGTCTATTTCAATCATCTACTAATTGGCCCCTTTCTCTCCAGGAATACCCTCTCCTCATCCATTATGTATACTTCCTACAGATTCATAATCCAGAGGCAGACCTTTTAGGAGGATAGCGCCATGTTCACACACTTTCATGTCTTCCTAATGGAACCGATTTCTAGAGGCTAGACTTTAAGGACATTCATAAAGTGGTCCCAACCAACTTCGGCAGGTTTGTAAGCTAGACCATGAACCCAGGATGCATTTGCCTGGTGGCTTCATTCACACTTCAGATCTTGTGCTCAAATTACTTTCTCAGCCAAGGGTTCCACCATTTTTCGTTTCAATGTGATTATGACTCATTATTAAAGACTGCAAAGTTTGTGTTTATATTATGACATGATATTTTTATTATAATACAAAGTACAATGTCCACCTTACCTAACTTCTTAGTCATATACTTAGCCATCCATTTTTCCATTGAACCATCTTTAATCTTGTACATTATAATGATAAATTACTTGAAGGCAGATCAAACTTTTTTTATTATTTTAGGAGGCTTCATCTCCTCATTCTGTAATTTACTACTGTAGGACATAGGTTATGTTAAAAATTTATATTTCATATAATTAGAGAAAAATTCAGACAGTATATATCATAGAATGTAAGAAGCAAAATACCATGTGTTCTTGGCCCTAGCAAATTTCCTTGATCTACAGTTGTAGGATGGAAGCTATATTTCTATGCTTTCTTGAAAACCCATAGGCTCTTTCCTAGCCTTGCTGTGATGTGCTTGTAGGGTCTCTCTATTTGTCCCTCAATGTAAGATATAGCTCTTCGTTTGTGTTCCTAATAATGTGTGAATAAAAATTAATGAATACCGAAATACATCCTACATATAAGGTTATTGGAAAACAATGGGAATTAACGATACCGGAAGCTAAATAAGACCTAAAAGTATTGTTTGTCATAGCCAGAACCTGGAAACAACCTAAATGCCCTTTGACTAAAGAATGGATAAGGAAAATGTGGTCCATTTACACAATGGAGAACTACACAGTAGAAAAACATAATGGCATCTTGAATTTTGCAGGCAAATGGATGGAGCTAGAAAACATCATTCTGAGTGAGGTAACCCAGATACAGAAAGACAATTATCACATGTACTCACTCATAAGCGGTTTTTAAACATAAATCAAAGAAAACCAGCCCACAAATCACAATCCCAGAGAACCTAGACAACAATGAGGACCCTAAGAGAAACATACATGAATCCAATCTACTGGGAAGTAGAAAAAGACAAGATCTCCTGAGTAAATTGGGAGCATGGGGACCTTGGGAGAGGGCTGAAGGGGAGGGGAAAGATAGGGAGTGGAGCAGAGAAAAATGTAGAGCTCAATAAATAAATAAAGATAAATAAATTTTTAAAAGACCTAAAAGATCTGCTTTGGCATTCTATCTCCTGCATTTATTTAACTAATTATCTCAATTAAATGTATCTATATAATGGTATCTAAATTTAATGAAGAGTTCAGATACATTTGCACTGTACTTATTGCATGCATAATAGGTGAATGCATTTGTTTATTTATCATCATGCTTTTTCACTAAACAAGTAATGATGTTCTGCACACGTGCCTATGGTCCTAAGATGACCTTTTCTTTTTCCTTATCACTTTCTTCTCAAAGCCTGTTCAGTACTAGCCAGGGAGTACAGATTCTCATTTTGCCAGAAGCTTCCTGTTTTTGTACAACAAACATCTATTTTCTTGGCACAGGCAGACTGTTCACATTTGCACAAATGACTCTGTAGAGGCACAGCGGCTTTAGCAGTGATTCACAGAGCAACCAATCTGGGCCCTGAGGCTCAATAACTTTCCAATAATAATAATAATAATAACATTGCCAATATTAACTTCACTTTTTGCAGCCTCTGTTCAAGAGTTTTAAAAATAAAGTCCAGTTCAGTGGTGCTCATATTAATTTTTACTCAAGGAATTATCATACATCTCAATTAATCATAATAAATATAAATTTTTCTGCATCAAGAAGACATGTCCAGACCATTTGAGAAAAATTCCCTATTGCCCATTTCCTAGACTCTTTATGTATGCATAGGAGGGAGAATTTTATATACAACAGCATAAGAGTCGTGCCCTTCAACACTGTCCCTGATGTCTACTACACTACTTTCAATAAGGAATATATGGAGATGAAAAGCCAAACCTACACTGTTATGAATTGGTTAAATATTATTTCCAAACTATGCCAGTATGGGAATACTTAAGATCTGAGTAAAATCTTGATAAATAAGTGAGGTTACAAACTAGTAGAGATTGTCCATTGTTACTTTAGAAGAACAGATGAATATTATATAGGGCTTTACAAACACATAACTCAACTTCTTAACATAAATTCATTTAATTTCATTGACAAAATTTAAATGGATTAACATTAATTTTCTATTATCTAGATAACAATCTTCTTGTTGATGTGATAATATATATGATCCTAAAGCACTTACCGATTTTGCAAAAGACCCAGGGTTGGTTCCCAGAACTCACAAGATATTTCATAGCCGTGCATAACTTCAGTTCCAGGGAATGGGGTTCCAACACCCTCTTCTGACCTTTGAGGGTACCATGCCTGCACTTGGTGCATATACATACATGTAGGCAAAACACTCATAGACATAAAAGAAACAAATCTAGTTTTTTTATCATTTATCAACATCATCATTATCAACATTACTATATATTTTAAAGACAGGGTCTCTCTTATTGTGCTGGAACTCACTATGTAGACAAGCCTGGACTCAGAGATCTGGCTGTTTTTACCTCCCAAATGCTGGAATCAAAGGCATGCACCACTACCCTTGGCTAAAAATCAAATCTTTTAAAATAAATAAAATACATATTCTTTTAATTTAAATCAAAAATTTCTTCATTAATTCACAAAACAAACAATACCAGAAAATTTTTCTCCTTGATTATGACTTGGTCTAGTTTCTATTTTACAAAAAAAACACTAGAGTCCATGTCACAAATAAAGTGTAGTAATTTATTGGGTTTATGATTCTAAAGGTAACATACCCAAGAACACAGTTCTGTCATCTTTTTAGCATTTAATAAAATTTGATAAAATGTTTGCTGTATCCTAACATGGCAAAGGGTATCACATAATGAACAAGAATGAGTACGCTCTAACTGGATATCAACATGTAGAAGCATGGAGAGAGATCCATATCTATCACCATGCACAAAATTCAACATAAAGCCAATCACACTGAACCTCACAGAAGAGAAAGTGGGAAGTACACTTGAATGCATTTGCACAGGAGACCACTTCCTAAACACAACCCAGTAGCACAGACGCTGAAACAATTAATAAATGAGATCTCCTGAAACTGAAAAGCTTCTGTAAAGCAAAGGACATGGTCAACAAGACAAAACAGCAGCCTACAGAATGGGAAAAGATCTTCACCACTTCAGAAAGAGGACTGATCTTCAAAACATACAAAGAACTCAAGAAATTGGTCATCAAAAGAACAAATAATCCAATAAGAAAATGGAATACAGACCTAAACAGAGAACTCTCAACAGAGGAATCTAAAATGGCTGAAAGACACTTAAGGAAATGTTCAACATCCTTAGTCATCAGAGAAATGCAAATCAAAACAACTCTGAGATTTCATCTTACACCTGTAAGAATGGCCAAGATCAAAAACACTGATGACAACTTACGCTGGAGAGGATGTGGGATAAAGGGAACATTTTCCCATTGCTAGTGGGAGTGCTAATTGGTACAGCCCCTTTGGATATCAGTATGGCGATTTCTCAGAAAATTGGAAAACAACCTTCTCAAGACCCAGCAATACTACTTTTGGGCATATATCCAAAGGATTCTCAATTGTACCACAAGGACATGTGCTCAACTATGTTCATAGCAGCATTGTTTGTCATAGACAGAACCTGGAAACAACCTAAATGCCCATCGACCAAAGAATGGATAAGGAAAATGTGGTATATTTACACAACAAAGTACTACACAGCAGAAAATATAACGACATCTTGAAATTTGCAGGCAAATGGATGGAGCTAGAAAACATCATATTGAGTAGGTAGCCCAGACCCAGAAAGGCAATTATCATATATACTCACTCATAAGTGGCTTTTAGACATAAAGCAAAGAAAACCGGCCTATAATTCACAATTCCAGAGAACCTAGACAACAATGAGGACCCTACATACATAGATCTAATCTACATGGGAAGTAGAAAAAGAGAAGATCTCCTGAGTGAATTGGGAGCATGGGAACCATGGGAGAGGGTTGAAGGGGAGGGGAGAGGAAGGGAGGAGAGCCAAGAAAAATGTAGAGCTCAATAAAAATTAATAAAAAAGGAAAATATTTAACATAAAGTTGAGGCTATCTGAAGGACTCAAGTAAGTACAGTAGTAGATGACATCACAAAGGTTCTTTGGGTTAAAAATACAAGAATTGGGGAGAGGAAGAGATGAGAAAAGGTAGGAGGAAAGATTTGAGTATGAAAATATCACTAAAATAGGACAAGAAAGAATATATCCAGCTTAGTGGAGAAGTCACAGACTAACTAAACAGTATATCCATAAGCAAGGCAGTACAGAGATTCATGATTCATGAGGTTCATTCAACTTGTTACGTGAAACATAAAAATCAAGAAATAAACACATGAGTTAAAAATGCACCATGGTTTGGGTCACATACAGGTGATTGATAGCATCGATGCAGCAGTTTTCCAAAATAAGTGGACAGAGTTTCTGTATTTATTAGGGTTTAAGAAGGAAATGAGAAGCCAGAAGCAGAAGATGATATATGAAGAGGAAATTTCCAGTACACTATCCTGAGAGCAAAATGAGTTCAAGACAGTTAGTGTCTGTGTGGTTGATTCGCGGGAGCAGAGCCACGGAGATACGTATCAGCATGCTTTATATTTTGATAGCTTTGTAAACTATTCATTTAATGTACTATGGAAATGTCACTCAATCATGTTTTAAGAATGCTACATGAGTTAACATTTAGTCAACGCAGCAAATATATCAAAAGACAGGTGGAATTCAACAAATTAAGTAGTATATCCTCTGTTCCTTGGGTATAAGGTATGTATGTACAATTAAGATGGAATTCTTGTTTAAAGGGTTTCTTTTCAAATTGGAGAAGAGGAGGAAATTGCATAATCCAATAAATTATCATTCCTCTTGGTAACTGCTAGTCTAGAAGTCTGTTTAAAGAAAAGAAATGATTTATTCCAGGGCTTTTCAACCTGTGGGTTTCTACCACTTTTGGAGGGGGATGGCATATCAGACAGCCTACATATCAGTTATTTATATTATGATCCATAACAGTAGCAGCATTAGAGTTATGAAGTAGCAATGGACTAACTTTATGATTGGGGGTCCCCACAACATGAGATGTTATATTAAAGGGCTGCAACCCTAGGAAGATTGAGAACCACTGGTCTATTCCCTTTTGTTTTATTTTCACTGGGGATGGGTTTAAAGAGCCTGTGATAGCTCATAAGAACTCTGAGTTCAGTAGATAGGAAAGTTTGGGTTAGCGTTTTTTTGGGGGGTGGAGGGACTAGCTTCTCAAAGCAATACTGAGGTAATTTTGAACATGCTCTCGCTGCTGAAGTCCATGACTAAGTGCTATGTTTTCTCTACCTTTGTCTTGAGGTCGCTCTTAGAAGTGACTAAAAGTTTTTTGGTTTTTTTTTGGCCACATGGAGCTATAGAGCTGGTGGTCAAGCCTTTCATGGGATTCTTCTTATCCTAAATGTATGATCTGTGACCAAGTGTCCCTCTCCTACGGAATCCATTTCTGTGGTCTCAGAATTTCCTGTGGCCATTCTTTGTTCTCTCTGTTACTCTTTTCTAGAAATCAGCTTGAGAGCATGGATAATCTGTATACTGCACTTCTCTCTCTGGGTACCACCAGCATGAGGACTTTGATACAGGCGTGTGAGCCACACATGTCTTTCCCTTTCTGCAATGCCGTAGATGAGTCCACCTTGAAGCCATGAGAAGGCTGCCATCGTCGTTTTCTTTTAATAGGCTCACTTTTTCAGATCTCAAGGGCATGGCTTTTTTCAGCAACCGCAAATTTTGTGAAGACTTAATCATAACACAGAAACTTCTGAGGACCAACGTATATGGGTCCAGAACCAATTTAATCATTTAGATTAAATTGTAGAAATATATATTTAACCTACTTTTAAAATAGTCAACCTCAAACACTAAAAATATAACACCGGGCATTATTCCCATACTTGTGTGTGTGTGTGTTTTATGGTTATGCACTTAAAATCATATATCTAACATCATCGTTATAGCTCTGTAACTAAGACCTAATGTCTCCGAAAGTGTAGACAGGCATTCTTATCACTGTGTCTTAAAGCTGTGCATATGTCACATGACCTTTAGTTTATGTGGTCAGTTGCTCAGAGCTAAGCCTTGCTATAGTAATGGATCACACAGAAGAATAGCTAATCCACTGGCACATTGCTAGTCTATAGACATTTTCCCTTCATGAATACAGTGACTCTTTCCAGTGCCTCAGAACGACCATTTTAGTACTGGAAGTTCACTGTTCCCTATTTTTAGAACCTTCATCCCTCTGTCCTTTCTAAGCTGTGTCATCTTGTCTGCCCCTGAAGTTATTCAAATTTTCTGCTCAGTCTTTTCCCAAACACTTTTGATTTTTTTTTTTATCTCGGCACAGATGCGGTCCACCCCTTCAGTTAAATCATGTTAAATCAGCTTTCATGCAAAAGAATCATTGAGAGGAAGGGAAGTGGATGCCTTCAGCTGGCAGCGGCGTGTGCAGTAGGATAAGCAATTCACCACTTCCTCTGCGATGCGTTGGCCTCGTCATCCTCCTCTCTGCATAGATTGCATAGATAATGTCAGGGTCTACATATTGCCCAGGGCATCGCAAAGCTTGGAGGGTGGGAGGAAATCTAAACCATAAAGAAAGTATCAAGGAGATCAACTGATGAGCAGAGTCATAAATGGCAATGCTGGGTAGTTATTTAGAGAGGTGGCTCACAGAAGATTCTAAAAGGGGGTGGGCATTTGGAGAGAGACTTGGAAACTAGAAGTCAGCCTTGTGAAAGGTCAGGGGAAAGGAATTCCGGGCAGAGAAGAAGGCATGTACAACACTCTCTCCAGAGATCCTGTGTGTACAGTATCTGTTTAAGAAGCTGAAGCAAGACATAAGAAAGCAAGGAGAAGGACAGCACTGGATGAGACAAGCAAGCCTTATAGTGAGGCCTCGGAGGCCTTTGAGTCTGCGGAAAGTATTCACTGAGAATCTAGTCACAGAAGGAAGAATCGTCACACAGTATAAGTCACAAATAGGCTGGCAGAAAGTAAAGTAGTCATGGGGACACTATCATGGAGTTGTGGCAAAGAGAGATAAGGCGAGCAAGTGGAATTTAGTCAAGAAATTGTTCAAACAATGAAACAGAGTCTTCCAGTTGGCTTTTTTGCTGATGTGGTAAACTCCATGACCAAAAACTACTTGAAGAGGAATGGCTTTACTTGACTTGATACTTCATTCCTTAATCTATCATTATTATGTGAAGTCTAAGCAGGAACTCAGGGGCAGGAACCTGGAGGCACAAACTACGGAGAAAGGATGCTCACTGGCTTGTGTTCGCCGCTGCCGCTGCCACCTCCTCCTCCTCCTCCGTCCTCTGTAAAGCAGCCTTATCTGTCCTAGAGCTCACCTGGTAGAGCAGGCTGGCCTCAACTCACAGAGATCTGCCTGCCTCTGCTTCCCAAGTGCTGGGAATAAAGGCGTGCACCACCACACCCGACTTCGGCTGCTCTTCTTACACACACTAGGACTACCTTCCCAGGGTCCACACCACTCACTGTCCCCTATAAATCTCCAGTCAAGACAGTTCTTTGATGGCATGGTCACAGGCCATTCTGATGGAGTAATTCTTCCATTGAAGCTCACTCTTCCCAGGCAACTCTAGTTCGTGTCAAATTGTTCTTAAAGATTAAGCAGGACCCAGGAAGAGGATTTCCAGTCACAGTGTGCTTTCTAGAGTGTCTTGTGTTCTCTGAGTCACAATTACATTGATGTTTTTCTTCATAAAATTGTAAACATCCACACAAATGTAGAACACACATGGAACTAAATGTTTTAGGAATCTTATTTGTATTACTTCAGGAATTTAGTGTAAAACTTCAGTCTTGCAGATTAACAAAATATGTGTGGATAGAAAAATTAAATAAAAAAGAAAGTATTAGATTTTCCATTTTAAACAGTTTTGTTTTGTGTTTTTTTTCCCACCAGGATGCTCTATTGAGACAGAAGATTTAATAATTCTGTCATTGTTTGAATACTCCTAGGAAAATAAGTATTTAATAATGTATACCAGATAAAGAATTTCTACTTTAAACAGATACATGTTTTACTCGTCTGTCATAAGCAGAAAAATTTTAGCCATATATTCTATCACAAATGAATGCATTTTTCAGGAACATATTTTTCATGCATTATTTTTAGTCAAAGATATTTATCAAAATCATAAGTTTTTTTATATACAATGTGGGATAATAGGTGTCATAGTTCTTGTACCATGTGCAGTAGGGATCAACATAAAATTTCTATTGATATTAGCAGCAATAAGAGATCCAAGTAGAAAATTATATATTTTTTGTCATTTAGAATGAAATCAGAACGGCCAGTAACTTGAAAATAAAGAATACAAGGAACACTGACATTTCCAATTCATAGTTATAATTAGAAAGTGACAGAACTTAAAAAAAATGTGTGGCTTTCGTAGTCTTCCTTTCTTTTTGTGATTTGCAGGCCAATGCGCAGCATTCTATGCCTGTTCACCAAGTCTCCCTGAGCCCATTTTATCTGCTGCCACCTTGTGAATAATAGCCCTGGGTCTCTTTCCTTCTGCATGCTCAGCGGAAGATAACTTATTTAATTTCTTGTGTATTAATTCTTTGATTCTATAAAAGTGTCAGGAGTTGCCACGAGCTGGTGGCATCCTGATATATAATAAAAAATTATTTTTTTAGTTGTCGGTGATAACCTAAACAAATCAAGGTTGATTTTACATTTTGAATAATATTGAAAATAAAATAAAAATTTGGAATTTTAGCGAAAATGAAAAAAAAGAAGATGTCCTGAAAACCCTACATGTGTACAAGCCTGCACAGACTTTTGATTGGACTAATTTCACAACAGTGTTATACAGCCCCATTATGTATAAGTCAGTTGAGATTTAATGACATATACTCTCAGCCTGTGCAAAAATTAGCTTGATTTGGGAAATAACCAGGTTAGCTAAAGGATAAAACAATTATATTTTTATTTATTATAATGGGTAAAAATTCACGAAACAGAAACGAGAAGTCCAAGCTCTGTCAGTTGTGGCCCATGCAAATACACACACACACACACACACACACACACACACAGAGAGAGAGAGAGAGAGAGAGAGAGAGAGAGAGAGAGAGAGAGAGAGAGAGAGAAAGCACACCTGGTCCTTGCCCCAGTTTTCTCTCCAGCTCCAGAAAGCCACGCCTTAACTGGGATCCACCTCTTAAAGATAATTGGCTAACATGGTTTCCCCATCAAGACTGCATGTGGAATACAAAAGCATTCTTATCAGTTATTTTCACTAGGATTCGCACAGGTAGAAGTAAACCACAGTCTAGAATACAGGTGGTATCTGGGTCATGAAGACAAGACTAATTTAAATTATGGGGATGGCTAGTGTATATTATAAATGCCGTAGGTTGAATGTGCGCCCCAAGAGCATACACATTAGAAAACTTACCAGAAATTCTTGTTAATTTTCAGATGGGTTTTTGGGAGAGGGGATTTAATCTTAGATAAACTCATAGGGCTAAAGCCTATTGTTGTCATTAGTGACTCAATAAGAAGATGGGAACCTAAGTGAGCATACTCATTCTTTTTTTTAAAGTTTTTTAAATTGATTTTATTGAGCTATACATTTTTCTCTGCTCCCCTCCCCTTCAAACCTCTCCCATGATCCCCATGTTCCCAATTTACTCAGGAGATCTTGTCCTTTTCTACTTCCCATGTAGATTAGATCCATGTATGTCTCTCTTAGGATCCTCATTGTTGTCGAGGTTCTTTGGGTCTGTGATTTGTAGGCTGGTTTTCTTTGCTTTATGTCTAAAAGTCACTTATGAGTGAGCACATATGATAATTGTCTTTCTGTATCTGGGCTACCTCACTCAATATGATGTTTTCTAGCTCCACCCCTAGGTCTTGAGGAAGGCCGTTTCCTAGTTTCCCAAGAAATCTCCATACTGATATCCAAAGGGGCTGTACCAGCTTGTACTCTATCACCACACACAAAACTCAAGTCCAAATGGATCAAGGACCTCAACATAAAGCCAGCCACACTGAACCTCACAGAAGAGAAAGTGGGAAGTACAATTGAACGCATAGGAGACCACTTCCCAAATATAACCCCAGTAGCACAAACACTGAGAGAAACAATTAATAAATGGGACCTCCTGAAACTGAAAAGCTTCTGTAAAGCAAATGAAAAGCATCTGTAAAGCAAAAAGACAAAACAGCAGCCTACAGAATGGGAAAAGATCTTCACCAATCCCACATCTGACAGATCTAAACAGAGAACTCTCAACAAGAAATCTAAAATGGCTGAAAGACACTTAAGGAAATGTTCAACATCCTTAGCCATCAGAGAAATGCAAATCAAAACAACTCTGAGATTCTGTCTTACTCCTGTAAGAATGGCCAAGATCAAAAACACTGATGACAACTTATGCTGAAGAGGATGTGGGGTAAAGGGAACACTCCTGCATTGCTAGTGGGAGTTTATGCTAAATATATAAAATTGGATAATTGACGCATACCACAAAAATCACAAAGTCTATACTCAACTCTGTACTGCTCATCAATCCTAGATTTGGTTTATATCTTAAATTCAATTTCTTCGTCATTGTGTCTATCACTCAAACATGAATAAGGTAGTTCCACTAAATTATTTCCTTACAAATACATTTAATTGATCAGAAAGTACCATCCACATGTACTAGATTCTAGCTCTGAAATGACTCAGGTTCTGAATTTTTCCTCTAAGGCCTCTGCATCTCTCCTTGAAATATTACAAAAGGTTGCTGATTGATTTGTCATTGGTTCAGTATATATCACATTCATACTTAATTTTCTCCACTGCTACCAATAGCAATTTCATATATACACATATCTGATTATGCTAATCTAATTAAACTCTATTAATGAAAGCCTCATAACTTAATGTAATGAAAATTAAAATTTATATCTCGGCTCATTTATCTTGAATAATAAAATGTGTCTTCAAATCTTCATCTAAGATGTACTCTTATAATTTTCTATTCTATTCCATTCAAACTTTTACAACAAATCTGGTCACTGATATTTGTCCATTTTACCCACTAACAGCATGACTTCACTAGTTTCAACTCATCTATAGCTAAAATCTGTCCTTATAAATTCCCTTATAACTTGCTTTTGTCCTATCCACAGAGGATTTAATCCACAAATATGACCCTTTGTTAAGAAATAATAAATGAGAATCATGGCCTTTGAATTCTTCCATTCACCTGAAGAGAAGTCTGCTTTCTCAATCAGAGAACTACAATGTAAATACATGAGTAGGAAGAAGATACAAGGATTCCACAACTGTTGCTTCATGTCCAATAAAGCCAGGGACATCACTGGTACCATTTTATTAGGTTCAACTCAAGTTACGACTAACTTCCACAACTATAGCTGTATAAGCATGTTTAATGCCTGCAAAAAAAAATGAGAAATAAAAGCAATGACGTAATCATCTTCTAGCCTAGTATCACACTTTTAATCTCAGCACTGGAGGGGGTGGGGAGGGATTTTGGGGGGAGAATGGGGCAAACAGATCACTGTGAGTTTGAGACCAACCTGGTCTACACAGTGAACTTCAGGACAGCTGGGGTACCTAATCCCTGCCTCAGTAATAAAAAAAAAGTCTAAGTCTTAATTGGACAGGACAACGTTTGTTACTTTGTGCCTAACATCCAGAAGAGCATGAACTTTGAAAAGAGTGAAGCCAGTTAAAATGGCATTGTGCAGGCTAGGAGGAAGCTCTGTAATATAGTGATTGCCTTGTGTGTGCAGAGCTGGGGTTCAATCCCCTGTGCTAAAATAAATAAAATGAGGCATTCTGTAGACATTGCAGTGGATCAAGCGGCTGTTTCATGAGCATAAGGATATGAGGCTGATCCCTAGCACCTACATCAAATAGATTCAGCTGGATGCTTCTGACACCCCAGGGATGGTAGACAAAGCAGAAGGGTCCTCTGAGCTTGTTGTCCAGACCGTGACCCCCAGTCAATGAGAAACCTTGACTCAAAAAAGGGAAGGTGGAGATGGGCTGAGCAGATGGCCCAGTGGGTGAAAGAGCCTGCTGCACCAGCATGAGGGCCTGAGTTCAGATCCCCAGCACCTACGTAAAAATGCCTCGTAGGACATGCAACTCCAGCACTAATGGGCAAAGAGAAGGGGGGGGGACTCGAACTCACTGCTTACCAGCCTAGCACCTTGCTTCGTGAGGGACCTGGTCTCAAGGGGACAGAGCTGAGAATAGAGCAGGACTCACCAGGATCTTTCCAGGCTTCTGTGCACTCACACATACACATGCACACACACATTCACACAGACACCTGTGCACATATACGCACACATGTCCACACACACATACACCTACACACACACACACACGCACACACCATAGAGAGAGAGAAAAAAATGTAAGGTAGAGAGCATTAGCAAACGACACCTGCTCTCATACTCTGATCTAAACATTTATGCACTTAAATAGCTATACACGCCTGCACACACATGTACAAATAGGAACGTATATACCTGAATTCACACACATAAAATAAAAATAAAGCTATTTCAGTGTGTGGAGCTAAGCATTTTAAATTAACATTTAGTTTTAAAACATAAGATAGTTAGAGAAGGTCAGAAGTTTTCTGGGAATTGTCAAGACTAATCCCATCATAAGAAAAAGCTTTTTACAGGAAAAGGATTTTTAATTAGAAGTCCATTCATGGTGACACATGCCTGTCTCTCTACTGTGAAAACTGAGGCAGGAGGAGAACGTAAGCTTAGGATTTTCAGACAAGCCTGAAAAACAGTGATATTCCTATACGTAATAAAATACTATACAATATACACAAATATTTATCTATAAAGTAAGTACATGATATAATCATTTAGTGTATTGATGAATTTTTACTTTTATCGAAGTAATTATAAATCATTTTTACTATGGTTCAATCAAAACTATTTTACTTCTTGGAAAATACTGATTATGCAGAAATTGATATCAATTCTATTATTGAGATAAAAATCCTTAACACATCCACTAAATGTCCTAAATTTTGTTGTAAAATGTTAATATCCTAAATTTTAATACTCACAGCTATTTGTTCTTGTATATAACATACCAAACATAAGCATTTCAATGGCCAAACCAAAGGAAAAATTTGAGAGTAAAGATGATATCAAATAGATAGACATACAATATCCAGCTGTTTCTGTGGGTTTTGATTAGGTAAAATGTAAAGAGCTCGCAGAGTCGATGGCATATGCAATGCTCAGAAAAGATTTCTATTGCTCTAAGAAAACATTGGGTTTTGTTTAATTTTCATCATTGCTAATAAAAACTTGCCAAAGAAATAGAAGGCTTTAATTTTCTCCTTCAAGACGTTTTACTACTTCATCAGTTAATTTTGACTTTGCATTAAAAATATTTCTAAGGTAGTTGAAAAGATATTTTAAAAATTATCTGAAAAAACTTTTCTTCAAAGGATTTTGCTATAAACGATGGAAGGAGACATTTCCCAGTAGTTACTTGTTCACTGTAATGCTTCTGCTAAGGAAGTTGCTGCTGATTATGCATTTTAAGGACATTCTCATCTTTTCTCAATAAGAGAATACTTACATTCTGAGGATTGAGTGCATCGTGTTATTCTGCAGAATTTTAACATTTTTTTTAACCCCTCAAACTCCATGTGGGAAACTAAAAGTTTACATATTCGATTTCTTCTCCCACCCTTGGTATTACCCTTTGTTGTTCACATTTAATCATCATTTCTACCTACACCTAAGAATGCAATAATAAAGCTGAACCTAGGGAGACTAGCCTGTCTCTGAAGAGTGTCCATTGCCTTTAAACATTATAGTGTGTGCGGGGGGGGGGGCGGTAGACTACTGTTCATTTCTTCTCTAACACTCTCCAATCCCTACATGGCATCCCACCTATACCTTGATTCCACACTTCCTGGGAGTCTAATAATCCAGGACATATGCATTCCAAAACCAATAATAATAATAATAACTGGAAACAAAACTCAGAGTTGCTGATATATTTCCCTCTCTTCTAATTAGTCTACTTCCTGGAATATATTAGAAACATCATTTAACAAGGATACTTACTCCAGAGCTTCTGTTTACAGATAATTTCATCTAATTGAACAGTAGTAGTCTTTCTGTTATACACATACCAGAGAAACTAGTATATCTACTCCCATATGCAAAGTCATTATTAAATCTGTAACCAGTGATCTGGGTAAGAGGTGACATTTTCAGTCAATAAAACCAATGCTATACTTACAGTGGTGGTTGATGGGGCTGGCTTTCAGCATTTCTTGGTGTTTTGCAGGCAGCAGGCTTCGCCATGTCCCTGACAACACACCTGGGGCGCATGATAGACAGCACAACGCACTATTAATTATAAAAGTGTAGAGCATTTCTGGAAATTAAATACCGTACTGAAAACACAATCTAAAGGCAAATCTTGGTGAGCCCCTTCAATATTGACATTGGGCCCTGAAAAGGCCCTGTAAAGTGGAATTCTTTTCCTTGTATTTCCACAGGCCCAACTACACCCACACAAATTCTATGCTGGCCTCAATATTTGACTTTCCTTTCAGCATCAATAAAATGATTGTCAGCAGCTTTTCCCATAGCAGAAAAGCTATTGAAAGCCTTGGTCTCACCGTGTGAAGACATCTGAGTGCTTAGAAATAGGAACCACTGCTGTGTGGATAGCTTAAAAATCAAGCAGAATTTTCTGTGGCTTTGGCTGTCTCACTAGAAGATACAGATTCTCATTTTACATCATTAACCACCACATATGTCTTCCTGCTTATACAGAAAGATATCTGAGAGGCTTCGAGATTCCTGCCCCCATATTCCAAATTCCCTTCAAGCTGAGGAGGAGGAAGAAATGAAGGGCAGGTCTACACGGGAAGTGTGTACGGATTCATGTGCAATAAATCTTGAAAAGCCACTGTACCTTGAGCCTTTCATCATAAAATAAATGCAGAAGGTAGACAAGATAGCTAAGCTCCAAAGGGCAGCAGGAGTTGATGATAGTCTTACTCTCATGTTAACAGGGCTTTGAGCACCGAAGGGATCCATTGGCCAAAATCAGAAAATGCCTCCAGCTGAGACTGTACTTAAATGACTCAGATACTTCTCAAAGCTGTAAATCAAACACAGCTTTCAAGAGAGAAGCCTGGTTATAAATACTGAGACCTGACACTATAGAATTTGCTAGACATAAATGCCCTGAGGTTCTAGGACCCCCAAGCATGAGCCTAGTCCCTAAGAACTTTCTTGGAGATTTGGCTACATTACTCAAAATTGAGGCCAATTATATAATGCCAGGAGATCTCTGGTGAGGCCATGGTAATAAACTGTTTGGTCAGAGGAAAAGCTGCGTGGCAAAATTCTCCACTTCTGGAAGAAATCATGCAGGTAGACGTAGACACAAAATGTGCACACACAGACACACAACTGCTCATTCCACCAGCAAGAGCACTCAGAACTCAGTACATAAACACAGTGAGGGAAGAAAGGAGTCATGTGAAAGCATCGACACTTTCCTCCTGGGATAAAGACTAAATCTGGGCTCGCTGAAAGCCCAGTAGATGGTCAAGAGAGAACAGTGAGACATATCTACAGGCACCACAAAGGCTTACACTATAGTCACAGCTTCATGAAGAAGCTATTCATGTGGCGGCAGGAAGACAGCTGTTAGAAGCCATGGATAAGGATTTCTCAGCCTTGGGACTTCAGCCTCACTTTCACAAGGTATAATGCCCAGTAACTTAAATTTCATAGCAGCGGAAAATCTTTGACAATTCTCACTCATCCCAAAATAGCATATGCAGCCTGTTTGATCTACACGGGCTGGCTTCTGAAAATACCACCAACTTCGAGAATTTTTGAAGAAGTTGAGAATCGAGATTCTGCTTTTTCTCCCTTGAGGATCAAGTATTTGTAGAAAGCTTTGAAATAAATCTACCACATGAAGATTTTCTTACTCTTTGAAGTGACTATTTTCTAAGAATCGCAGAATATTATACACCACAGGTAGTTTTCTAAGCCAAACTTTAAAAAAAAAAAAAGAACTACAAAGCCATGCTTTTGGAAGAAAACTGTCATACAATGTCAAGACCCCGTGGTTTGGTTTTAAAACCTGGGGCATATTTCTTCCATCTGCACTTGCTACTCAACCTTTCTGGAAGAGAAAAACCTTATTTGAATTTCTGAATTTTGAAGCTTCATTAAATCATAAAAATAAACACAGTACTCTACAAACACAATACCCTTAAAATTGATTTAAATATAGATCTACAATCTAAATTATTTCCTTGTTTATTTTTGGTATTGGAGATTGAACCTAGGCAATCATTCTACCACTGCTGTAACCCCAACCCGGCTTTTCACTAAATTGCCCAAGCTACTCTTGAGCTCCCTCTGTAACCCATGTGACCCTCCAACCTGTGACCCTATCATTGCAGCTTCCTGAGCAGCAGGAATTAGAGAGCTGTGCGACTAAACAAAGTTAACTTAGACATAATTCATAAGAAAAAGACAACACCACATTTCCACACTCATCTTTACCCACAAGACATACATTTCTTCTACTGATAGAGTGAGTTACCAAATCTGAGTTCTGAGAGAAGAAACTATTTGTTTCAGATTGCTAATCATTCAACCAGTTTAAAAGGACTCTTAGTCATGATAACAGATATTCCTATATTTTTAAATCTGAAACACTTTTAGATAAAATATCTTCTAGATATAAGAAAGTGTGACAGGCAAGACAGTGCAGATGTTCCTCCACTCTTGCTGAGTCCATTTTAGCTTTAACTAGAATGTTATCATCTCAACGAAGAATCCCATGGAAAGTGGCCAAACTCTTTTGTAGGAAGCTGAGGTCAAGATGCCACAGCTAACTTAGCTTCTGTTAAACTGTTTGCTTCTGCAAAGCCCCCTGCAGCTGTCAGTGAGATGCCAGGATGTATATTTGCCTTCAATACCCTGTGCTTCAGACACTCGGGGCTATACGTAGGTCCCAAACACTTGAGTGTAGCTCCAGCTGGATGAAATGAAGACTTTCAAATGAGCTACAAACTGTGTTTGAGTGGTCATCTCTGATGGGCTACCCATAACAAAAGAAAAAAAAAATACTCGATGCTCAGAACAAGACATACTGAATAAATATTTTCAGGGTTTTTGTTAGCCTATAAGGATTAACATTCCTTTAAAATTATGATTCACATTAATCTCAGTTTACAGAGTTAAAATCTTAATATTTTTCACAGTACTAGTGTATGGAATTTGTTTAGCTCAAAACATTAGACACATTATAATGATAAGGTTCCTTCATTTTTTAAGAAATCCAGTGGTAGTTCAGTGTCTTAACGTTCTCTCCATGATTCACTTCAACTATACATTCAGAGACCACAAATCCTGCCATGGTGTTCACTTCCTCTAATCTTTATAGTCTGAGCAACATTTTGAGGCATTTGACCTCTAACTCTTTGTAACATCCTCAATTACACGGTGAAAACTCAGATCTGAACTCTTACAACCTTGTAAGCATCACGAATAAGGCATTCTGCAGCTACCTCTGGGGAATGCTCCTCCTGACCCTACCCTCAGCACTGCTGGGTTTTAGAATGGTTGTAATCAATTCAAGGAATGGCTGCCAACTGCCCCCTCAACCACTCCTGTCCTTCCATGGACACATACACAGGAGAGAGACTCACACTGCCATAAGCCTGCAGATGCGACCAAGGAAAGGCTCTAGTCTCTCGACACAGCAGCTGAATGTGCTTTCAGATACTAGAGTATGTGAATTAAAGATTATGAATGCTTTCAAGAAACACAATTTACATAAGTTCTCCCTCCCTCCCTCCTTTTCTCTCTTCCTCCCTTCCTCCCCCCATCCTTCTCTCTCTGTTCCTCTCTTGCCCCACACCCTTCTTTGACTTTCCATTTTGGTGTTTGCCATCACTACCTTCAACCAGGCTTCTATATAAAACCACCATGACTACTTTATAAAACTTTATCCAAATTTAAATTTCAAGTTGTTCAATGTTTCATAGTTAACATCAAGCAGCGACTTCCTGTGCTCTAAGATGCTGCTAACAGACTATAGCTGTTGACATGTTTGCTTTTAGTCTCCTGATTTTCTTATTATTAGTGGAGACAATTCCAGTTAAACAGCACAGGAGAAACAGGTTACGTTTATGCCAACTTTGGACAGGTTACTGGACTAACCTACACTTGCCTTAAACGCATAAGAATTTTAAAGTAAGGATGAGGAAATTAAATCTTTCAAATACACAGTCTTCTCATTTGCTGGCCAGGGGCATTTTCACTGCCTTCCTTTCCTTCTTGTCCTCAAAATATTCTAAGTTGTTTTCAATCACATCATTTACCACTAAGTACGTGAATATATGCAAATTTCCTATCTTTAAGCTTGTACTCCTTCTTAATCCCAGTCATACATGCAATTGCATCTCTGGCACTGAATATCTTACAGACAACTTAGCAGCAACATCTCTTAAGTGATACGTCATTCCTCCAAACCTGACTCCCCAGTATTTCTATCTTGGCTGGGAGTAAAAATCTCTCTCTAGCTGTTAAGTCCAAACTTTGGACTTTGCTTCTCTTTTCCTCACACTCTATACCCAGTCTACCATACCAGCTACAGTTTCAAAAGGAGTCTACAATCTGTATCTAATCTTTTCTACTCTACAGACATTATTTTACTTTAATTCTGAGGTCAGACAACAACATGCTAGGGTTGGATCTCTCCTTCCACCACATGGGTCATGAACATCAAATGTGGGGCATCAGCCTTAAAAGCAAGCACCTTTAACACACTGATCTGTCTCACTGACCCTACCCACGGATTTTTTGATGGATTGCTCAGTCTTTACCCTTGACTTGGTCTTTGAGTTTATTCTCAGCACAGACTCAGACTCTTTTGAAAAATAAGTCACATATGACATCACTACCCACAATTCTGCATTAGCATCCCAGTCTTTCTATGATAAAATGAAGAGTCTTTGAGATATCTCCTAGCCGATCATAACTACGGGAGCTCACCCTCTGTCTGCCTATATCCCAAATATCCTCCATTCCAACAATCATCTTACCTTCTTTGCACCAGTCTTTAACTCTATCTGTAGTGCTCTCTCCTATACTTGTACGACTAAACTTTTTTCATTTCTATAACTTGATTCAAGTGTCAGTCTTTGAAGTCTCCTACCCCACTAAGTCTTCTCACTTCTACAGTGTGCTCTCCGTCAGCACACTCACACATTCCCAAGCATCGTCTTCATTTCCCTACCCTGCACAAGTCATATCTCATGTTTCTCGCTGTTTAAAATGAAGAGTTGCTCAGTCGTAGAGCTTTTCCAGCATACTTTTTAGACGCTATAGATTTCAACCTTGAATAACCAACTTAACATGCTAAAGTATATGATTCAGAATAAACTACATAGAAAATTATTTGAAATTACATCACATCTCTGTAAAAAATTTTCAAAATATAATTTATAGTGAACAGCATTATTATTTGAATTAACACTACTGTTTGCTTTGATATAGTTCTCTTTCTGAACAAAAATTATTTCTTAGCATATGACACAGTAAGTAGGAATCTCTCTCTCTCTCCTCTGTCTCCCTCCCTCCCTCTCTCTCTCCCCCTTTTGTCCGTGTGTGTGTATGTGTGTGTGTGTGTATGTCTGTGTGTGTGTGTATGTCTGTGTGTGTGTGTGGTATCATCAAGACGTTAATATCGGGGTCTTCCTCAGTCACTCTTCACTGTAGTTTTAAGACAGGGCTTCTCTCTGAAATTCAGCGACACTGGCTAGGCAGTGCTCTCCAGGAATCTGCAGTGCCCCAGCAGGTGGACACAGGCACACAGGACCACGCCCAGCTTTTTTAATGTGGATGCAGGAGTGGGACACAGATCTTCATGCTTTCACATCAAGCATTGTGCCAACTAAGACAACTCTTCATCCCATGGGAGAAACAACACCTTTCCATGACAAATTCCTGCTTTAAATATTTATACAACAAATTTTAGGAAATAACATCTTAAAACTGTGACTAAGAAAATACATTTTAGTGAAGAAAGAATGGATCTTTTGGCTTGTTCTTTTACCAAACAGGATCTGAACTTCATATTCAACATTAATCACATGCCAAAGTGCACACAGTTCATCTTTCACTATAAAAAGGTGTGCAGATGTCCCACTTGATAGAAAAGGGAACTTAGAAAAAGAAACGGAATACTTTAGAGATACCACTTCATTTCTAGACCTGGGGAGATTATCCGGAGGGTAAAAACACTTGCCACCAAGTCTGAAGTTGAACAGAAGGAGGACCCAAGCAGTAGAAGAAGAGAATTGATGTCCTCAACCTTTTCTCTAACTTCCATATGTAGGGAATTTCACATCCGCATCTCCCTCTTCCTCACATATAAATGAGTAAACAAATTACAATGTTTAAAATTTTTGATGCTGATAACAGGCAAGTGTTGTTACTTTAAAAAGCCAGGATTTGGATCAAGTGACTGATATTCCCCATATATTTGCAGTTCTTTGAGGCTACGAGGATAAAAAGGTGTCCAGTGTCTTCAATAACCTTTCAGTATCAGTAGTTTATGATGCAAGTGCACTACTGAAAGCTTCTGAATAATCCCACACATGCGTGTGTTCTTGAAACATTGCTCACAAGACCATACTCTTAAAATATCACAGCAGTGTTGACAGCAAGAGGTGATATTAGCTTAAGTAGAAATATAGAGTGACTTTAATCCAATTGGAACACTGTAAAATTTAATATGCAATGCACCTTATCTGACATAAAGAAAGATTTATACAAAAATGTATCAAAAAAGATAAAAGATCAGTCACTTTAAGGTAGAGTACAATTGATAAAAATCACTTCAGATACATTTTGCAAAAAAAGCCTTCAGAAGTGATCTCATGCCCATTCACAAATTCTGAAAGAGGAAAAGCTTAAAAAATATTATCTTAAATCACATTTCATATTAAAATTTGCATAGTGATGTCAATTCCACAGTGAGGAAATGAGAATCATGGCTCTTCTCCATAAGATGAAGAAGGAGTGGATAAAACTCTCCACCAAGAGAAGAATGTGAATGTCGGGGTTTAAAAAGCTAGACATACTAATCAGAAACCATCAGGGCCTCTTCTGCTACCGGTGCACAGCTCTGTAAAAAATTTTCAAAATATAATTTATAGTGAACAGCATTATTATTTGAATTAACACTACTGTTTGCTTTGATATAGTTCTCTTTCTGAACAAAAATTATTTCTTAGCATATGACACAGTAAGTAGGAATCTCTCTCTCTCTCCTCTGTCTCCCTCCCTCCCTCTCTCTCTCCCCCCTTTGTCCGTGTGTCCGTGTCCGTGTGTGTGTGTGTGTGTGTGTGTGTGTGTGTGGTTAATATCATTAATATCGGGGTCTTCCTCAGTCACTCTTCACTGTAGTTTTGAGACAGGGTTTCTCTCTGAAATTCAGCGACACTGGCTAGGCAGTGCTCTCCAGGAATCTGCAGTGCCCCAGCAGGTGGACACAGGCACACAGGACCACGCCCAGCTTTTTTTTAATGTGGATGCAGGCGTGGGACTCAGATCACATTCTGGGAACTCTCAACAGCCACATTGAGGGGGGGAGGTTATTTTAAGAAAAACACAAAGACAGGTGAAGCTGATTTCTAAGCATAAGAAAGGGAAAGAGCTGGCCATCTTTCACAATGAACCCCGAGAGTACTGACCTTGTCCAGCAAAGGCCAAGACATTGGTATTCAGGAAACTAGACAAAGAGCTCCTAAAAGAGATGATTTGCTATTGAGATTAATGTAATAGTTAAAAATTTGAAGAATAAAACTTGTTTTCAAAGACAGGGGAGGAAAGAAAATAATAAGAAATAAGTCTGCTCTTCGCCCAGCCCTAAGAGCCATCACTATTCTAATAAGTTCCATCCTGCAAAATCCTACGACTCTTCAAAGGATATCAGCATCATTTCCAATTAACTTCTTTTTTAAGATTTATTTAATGCTGGGGTGTGTGTGTGTGTGTGTGTGTGTGCGCGCGCGCGCATGCGCGCGCGTGTGCATGCAGGAGCCTGCAGAGGTGAGAAGAAGGCATGAAAAGCCTAAAGCTATGGCCTTAAAACTCAACTCTGGCCCAATGAAAGAGCAGCAAGTTCTCTGAAAGGCTCCCAAGCAGCCTATTTTTATCCAAGATATTATTTTAACAAATTCAATTCATTTCCCCATTCACCATTCTTGAAATATTATAGTCATGTACAAATTTCATCTGATTTCATACCCCACACATATGTCCGCTCATTTGCATTTTCTTACTCATGTGAATGCATTAAGAGTCAGTGGAGCAGAGGGAAGCATCCAATATGTTGAGGCCTCAAAACAGGTTTTGAGATGAGAATAGATGGAACCTGTCAATTTAATGTTGGTGGGTTCAGAAGGAAAAAAAATGGCTCTGTAATAATGAAGCCAGTGAATGTTGATAATTTGTTGAAAACCCGCATTGAGAAAAGAGGTAATTAGAGAAGAGCGAGGGAAAAATTCAAGGCAGAAATTGAAGCAGGAACAGAGGAGGGTAAGTGCTGGGCAAAATAAAGAAAAGGAGTAACAAACAAGTTTAAAAAAGAAACTATGTTGCGGAGGTGGTGGACAGGGTGGCACAGCAGAAACAGGCAATCATTTTATCATCCATCACCCTTGGATTGAACTATAGCTACCATCTCCACTTCTTTCCAGAATGGTCCTAGAAGGCAACACTTGGTGAGATTCATTTTGGAAAGGTATTGGAGAGTGCAACCATATCCAAGTTGCCCTCATGGCTCTCACTTCCTAGGGATAGAACTCCATTTAACAACATCTCTGCTGACCTATCCAGAGGCCCAAGAAACTCAGGCTCTCTGTTCTGTGGGCTGCCTCTTCTCCCAGCTGCAGCTCCCAAACAGTACCGTTTGCTGCCCTTAAGTCTGGAAAGCAGGAAGAAGTTAGCAGGTTCCTCTTTTATTTCAAACAAGAAAAACCTTCATCTTCTAGACCACATTTTGCTGTGGTAAGCCCTCCCCACAGCATGATCTTGTAGGTATGCTCAACAGCATTTTTACCTCAGCTAATTCTTCCTCATAAATCCACTGGAACAATTGCGGCAAAGTCTATCTAGAGCCTTCTCAGGAGGTTTAAAGAAACTGTTGGGGTTTCTGTTTGTTTGTTTTGTTTTGTCAAGGAAAAAAAATTAACCTGAAAAGTCATAATCCATAGTATTTAGGAAGAAAGCCAGGAAAAACTAAATGGACATCTAATTTCATCTGGCAATGGAGGAAACAGCTGCACCAGCTGGCTAGACTTGTTGTGTTCCTCTAGAAACCAAGGGAGATCATGCTTCTGTGCAGAACACATTGGACTCCATTTGCACAAACCTAAGGCCCTCCCATTCATGTCCACTGAAACATCTGGAAACCACTGACTGTCATGCCCACATTCACTCACAGAAACATCTGTACTCAAAGAAAACCACATACATTTTTTTAAATAAGAGAAAGTGTATTGGTATAAAATCATACAGTCTTATTGCAACAGTCATGGACCTAACACCAGTTGTCTTAAAGACAAAATAGTTTACAGTCTCTAGTACTTTCATTCAATTAGTGAAGTGTATTCACAGTTGATTTATTTGCCTTGTGGCCCCAGTGAGACTCAGTGGTCTAAACTGCTGGCTGTGATCCAGCAGAGCCAGAGTGTGGCCTATAGAAACCACCATTGCATTGAAACCACCACTGAGTTGTAAGAGTGAAAGAGAAGACATTTTTCTTTCCAATAACACCACATTAAAAAGAAATGTCAACAGTCTCAAAGAGAGGCATACATCTTAAAATTGTCTTCAGTTACTTGAAAAGGTAACTCAGCAAACTGGGATGAATTTAGATGTGAAATCTGAATAACAGTATAACTAGAAAATAGCAGTTAATAATACTAGCTGACATTCCTTAATGTTTCCAGTGAACCTTCGGGCATGACATTCATTCCTTCAGTCAGGTAATCCAATCAGATGCACTACACTGTACTTGGTGTTTTATGAGAAAAACAAAACCAATGATACTCAAGTTACAAATTGACTTGTAAAATAACACAATTCCTTCTCAGAAGGACAAGTTTTGGAAACTACATGATATCTGTGAAATATTTTTCTTTGTAATTTAACTGTTAGTAATAGCCACTGAATATAATTTGTTTCTTAGATACAGAGCCCTATTTAGCCTACATTGGCCTCAAGCTCACCAGGACTTGAACTTCTAATCCTCTAGCAAGAATTTTGGTGTGCTACCACACCTCTTTTGAGCAACAGTATTGGGGATTGAACCTAGTGCCTTGAGCACGCTAGGCTAGTCCTCTTCCAAATGAGCTACATTCCAAGTCCAGCAGCTATAATTATAACTGAGCATTTCAAGTTGTAGGCACTAATGTTTAGCAGACCCTTCTGGCTATGTTTGAATGCTGTGGAAGAACAAAAGGTAGTTATCGTATAACAGTTTGCTATAGTCTCTGAGCTTATGCTGAACCTATGAAATCTGATGGTAAAAACAAGAAAAATGGATAGCAGTAGAATAAAATGCTGGAGTTATTTTACAAGTTATCTGATTTTTAGGAAACATTTTAGGGTCTGTCTGCGGATCTAAGAATGCCTTTTCTCCACAAGTCATTCATTTTCTTCTCATCTGGGAGCCAGATAACTAATAAATAGCTACTTAGAGAGTCCACAACAGTTCCTTGGTGGGATTTCTATGGATTTCAAATAGATAAAATGAGCTGGAAAATGAAATTTACAAAGGCATTAATGAAATATTTCAGTCATTACATTCAATTAATGCTAAACAATTTTGCAACAGATTCACCTGCCTTGAGAATTAAAGAGTTAATGGAGCCCATCAAATAAGAAGGTGTGCTGCACTGTGTAATGTGTGTGAGTGCATAAGTGCCCTGAAAGAAACAGACACTATTCATTTGCTGTAAATAAATGATAATTTAATGTGTCAAGAGACCACAATGCCTGCTTTACCTGAAAATGATAAAAGGACAAAACAATTCAACTTGACACTTTGCTAGCAACTCTAATGCTTGAATATAATTGCTTTTTGTCGTGATTTTTGTGCTTAGAAGAAAAGCAAATAAATATTGTAAATTATTTTTTATATCCCTTTCATCCAAGCTGATGATGATTTCACTTAGGAAATATTCATTTAGGATGATCAAACACATAGAAAACAAGATTTCTCAAACTCACTGGGACAGTGGTACATCCTCCGAGCTTTCTGCTCTTTCTTAATATAGCAGAACTATCATGCCAATGGCTTTGCAGAGGTGACTCCACATCACTCAGGTGTCAAATCTGCATCTGCCTCGAACTTGACTAAGCACTGAGCATAAACGATTCCAGTGGAAAGGGGCAGAAAGAGATAAGAACCAGAGTAACAGAGTTTGCTGATCACGATCATGTCTCCTAGGAACACCAGAAGCTTCGCACATAAAGTCTCACTAACATTGCTGTCTAAACATGAGCTGAACAAAGACAAAAAAAATTGCATAGTAAAATGGATAGGGAGAAGGCCATGAGGCCTCAACTCTGCACAAGAACTGCGAGCACCTAAGGAATGTTGAGGGCAGACATAGTCTTCCCCAGGAAAGAGTATACCACTTGGTTATCTAACGCCAAATCATCAGCCCTGAAAACATACATACAAGTAACATTTTACAAAGTAGGCTGTATTTATGTATTTAGGTATATGTATGTATATACATATATGCATATAGCAACAACTAATGAAAAAAGAGACCAGGTATTAAAAGAGATGAAGGGGGGGTTACATGGAAAGATTTGGAGGGAGGAAAGAAAAGGGAGAAATATATAATTATATTATAATCTCAGAAAATAAAAGAAATAGAGAAAAAAGTTTATTTTAGTTGTCCTCCATAGAAACCCCCATACAATTTCCAAGACCTGCAGGGCACTCCATTAAGTCACTGGTTGTAGGAACACAGTCCAGAAATGGAGTCCTATGAGAATTCTTTATTTATTTATTTATTTATTTTTTCCATACATTGTTTTGTTTTATTTTTTCCATTCAAGAACATAATTAAAGAAATAAATTTTTTTTCCTTTCTTCCCCTTCTCCCGGTCCCCTCCCACTACCCCCCCACCCCTCCTCCCTCCCCCTTCTTCCTTGAAAGAGGGCATGGTGCCCTGCCCTGTTGGAAGTCCAAGGCC
>PVIU01023351.1:0-27564 GCA_004026605.1 Ondatra zibethicus
ATTCCATTGGTCAACGTCTCTGTTTTTATGCCAATACCAAGCTGTTTTCATTACTGTAGCTCTGTAATAGAGTTTGAAGTCAGGGATGGTAATGCCTCCTGAAGTTCCTTTATTGTATAGGATTGTTTTGGCTATCCTGGGCTTTTTGTTTTTCCATATAAACTTAGTTATTGTTCTCTCAAGGTCTGTGAAGAATTTTCTTGGGATTTTGATGGGGATTGCATTGAATCTATACATTGCCTTTGGTAGAATTGCCATTTTTACTATATTGATCCTACCAATCCAGGTGCATGGGAGATCCTTCCATTTTCTGGTATCCTCTTCAATTTCTTTCTTCAAGGTCTTAAAGTTCTTGTCAAATACTTTTACTTCCTTGGTTAGTGTTACCTCAAGGTACTTTATGCTATTTGTGGCTATCGTGAAAGGTGATGTTTCTCTGATTTCCCTCTCTGTTTCTTTATCCTTTGTGTATAGGAGGGCTACTGTTTTTTTTTTCTTTTTTTGAGTTTATCTTGCATCCTGCCACATCACTGAAGGTATTTATCAGCTGTAGAAGTTCTTTGGTAGAGTTTTTGGGGTCACTTATGTACACTATCGTATCATCTGCAAATAACGAAAGTTTGACTGGAGAAGGGAATAAGATATCTACATTAAGAGAGTCATTTTAGGATTGGCAAGAGTCTTGGCTCTAGAGGGGATCACAGGTGTCCACGGGGATGTCCCCAGCTAGGTACTTGGGCAACAGAGGAGAAGGTGCCTGATCTAGCCTTGTCCCATAGTCACATTGATGAATATCTTGATCATCACCATAGAAATTTTGTCCGATGGATGGAGTTAAAGACAGAGACCCACATTCACATCAGAGTAATGGTCTGAGATCCCAAGGTCCAGTCGAAGAGTAGAAGGCCAGGATGGAGGGGGAAGGGCCTTGGGCTTCCCACAGGGCAGGGTACCCTGCCCCCTCTTAAGGAAGCAGGGGAAAGGAAGAGGGTTAGTGGGGGAGCGGGAGGGGACTGGGAGAAAAGGGAGGAAGTATAAATTTTTTGAATGAAAAATAAAAGAATATTTAAAAAGAAATTTCATGAATAAGAGGAAACAGAAGTCATGAGCAAGAACCAGGGCACAACAATGGGCATTTAGATCCCTGGCTTCATTCTGACCTTGGACCCAAGCCTGATATATTCTTCATGAGAGGACACTAATGTCTGTGACAGAACGTAGCAATTGTCACTTGTTCAACACTCTGGGAAAACTCTCTTTTGAACTACGTGTAAGCCATATGTAATTAGGCCAGGTTTTGTTAGAGATGTAAAAAAGAAATCATGGTCAAAGGAAATAAAAACTTCTGCCCATCTGTCTGTCTTTCCCTTGTCCTGCTGCCTTCCCTTATTCTCCCTTCTAGTTAAATACTTTTCCACCCACATCTCATCCCATAGGAAGATAATGGTAACTATAACACCATGTGGACTACACTTGATTAATTATGTTTCCTTATAATTTTGCTAATATGCAGGAGAAATTATCAGGTTCTTATAACATACTGACCAGAAGTCTTGATAATTTAAAACCAGTGGTATATTGATCTATAGCTAAGAAATAACTAGTTGAAAAATGTGAAAATTATATCTCCTGTACTCCAGATCAGTATTTCAAGCTATTGTTTGTGAATCACATCTACTATTTCTCCTTTAAAATTCAAACATCTTAGAAATACATTCTATTTCATGTTGCTCTGCAATAATTTTAGATCTCTAATGTAGGTAATATAAATCAAGTGTCAAATAATCTAAGTTCACAACCATACTTTATCCTATTCTTCCCTTCTAGGTAATGGTCTACTGATTGCTTCACCCACCTACCCATCATTAATCTACTCATTCATACACGTATCCAAGTATCTATTATCTAAGATATAAAGTTTCTTGAAAGAGTTTATCAGCAATTTTTACTTTGAAAGCCTCAGTTTTTTCTTAGTTATGATTATGCCTTTAATTAAAAACCACAGAATGTTAATGCATTGCTCTCCCTTATATATCTAATGACAAGATATTAATATAACTTTTCTTTGTTACAACTTATTTTCTTAATGTATACATTACAAAGAAAACTAATATAATAGTAACTAATCTAATAGAGAGTTAGAATTCTGTTTTTACAAAATATCATGGATATTCTTAGTTTTATATTGATTAAAATAGTTTAAAACTTTCACAATATTTCTTGATGGAATTTTGTAGTGAATAAACATAAAACTGAGAAAACACTTAAAAACCTAATATACTTTCATGATGTTATTTTGTGCTTTAATATTTATGAATTAGAAGTTGAATTCTGAATTCAAGTGAGTCAAATAATGCTTATTGGCCTATGATTTTCATGGGGAAAATTGCCAGACAAAGTGGCCTCCTTTAAGATGTAAATATAGGTATGTATGTATAAACACACACATAGGTGCAATGTATATACACACACTTTGTGCATAACTTCAGGTAAATATAAAATAGTGTAACAAAACCCAGTACCAGGCATTAGAAATCTCCTTTTGAATGATTTGTCATGGTAGTTCAAGTGATCCCCATTAGTAAAGATTGTGGATGTTGCCCTTGGTTGCTTTTCAGAGGTTTAGGGTGGGATTATGTTGCTGAGTACACTACACACTTGGGACAAAAGGGATTGAATTATTTGAGAGGGATCTAACCAGGAAGCCTGTGTCCTGTGGCCTACTTTACATGATTCCAAAAAATACTGTGCAACCAGTCAAAGGAGAAAAGGCATTAAAGAGTATTACAAGCTGCAACATATATGAACCACAGATATCACGAGCATGACAAGATATCTGTAAGGTACAGTAAGTGCTACTTGTATGTCTGTGGCAACCAACAGCTGTCTAGTTGTAAGTAAGGTCCACTCAACAAGAGGGAAATTATGCTAGGTACTCGAAGCCTAGACAGGCTCCTAGGGCTAGCGAGGTCATGAACGTTAGGAAAGAATCTACTACAACCATGTTGCTAGACCAGCATAATTCCTTGCTACAATCTAAATTTTATCTTTATACCCACAGATAAGTGTAGCTACAATCCCTCTTCAAAGAAGCCTCTTTCACAGCAAATGGAGACCACAGAAAACCAAAAATGGACACAATGCAGAGATCAACAAATCACAGGAAAGCCTAGCCAAAGTGGACACATTTATAATAGTTCCTGCATCTATGGCTCAGGAAACTTCAGGAAAGAGAGCATAGAATGATTGAAAGAGCTAGAATACTAGGAGGTCTGGTGTGAAGTCATCTCTCCTAGAAATGGCAGCATTAACAAGATCCAAACAATGACAGCATCAATGGAAATATTCATGCCAAAGGAGAAAATATTTGTAGGGTTCCACCCTTAGACAGAGAAATATAGTCAACTCTTGACTTCTGGGAGGAGAATTAGTCTCTCCCAGGATGAGCCCCCTAATTTGTTGTCAAATGCAGAGTGGTCAGTTCTGAAACAATATACACACACACAATAAAAACAGACAATAGATTCTATCAATTATCTATCTAATATCTATCTTCCTGCCTTTGCCTAACACACACACACACACACACACACATACACACACACACACACACACACACACAAGTATATAGTAATAATAATCAAAGAAAAAGAGGTTATCAGCTTCAGAGTCAGAGGCATGGAACAGATACTAGAGAAAGTAGTTATAAGGGGATGGAGGTAGGAAAGGGAAGGGGAAAGTGACTTAATTATATCTCAAAAGCAATAAAATACTAACTACTATTTAAAAATATTCTTTGTGTATATGTGATGTTTGTCTGAGAACAGCCAACTGAAAAATCTCCAACTGTAACAGCTTCATTGATAGGTGGATATAATTGATTGACTAAAATAAACAAAATATGTGGTATCAAAAAGGGTGACATTAATTACCCAGTTTCCCCATGATGAAATTCTGAACAATACTTCTATCTGTAAATCAAAAACCACATGACTAAATCTTTTTCAACAAAGATAGAAATAAGTATCCTTTTACTGTGTTAAAATTTAGGCCATAATTTTTAAAACAAATAGTTGCAGTATCTATAGTGGGTACAATTTAAATAAAACTTGGTAATGTTTCAATATCAACAATTTAAGGTATCACTTTTATAAAATAATGTTGTTAGAAGAGGAAGCAATATAGCATATTTAAAACACCAAATTAGCATGATGTTTCTCACTATTGATTTTTAAGGACCAGAGGTGGCTTGACTCGTCATTATCAACACCACAATGTGTTTCACAACACATTTCTTATATTTTAAGCCTTTGATTTTCTCTGTGCTATATAACTGGATCCGTATGAAGAGTGATTTTTTCACACATGGTTTCCTAGCTTTGCATACCCATACTCAATTTTGTCATCTAAAGTATGAGAGGCAGACCTTGTAGCTTTGCAGGACAGTTTCCATCGTGTCATTCCTGTAAGTAATGCAAAATATAATTTTAACGAATATCTCCTCAAAATATTTCCCCTATGTTATCTTATCTAGTGTTTATCAGATAGCCATTGAGCTGCTAAACTCTATTTCAAAATAAATATTTCTAGAAGTTATTACATAAGTTAATTAAAAAGAATGAAATAAGAAGAATGTTTAACAACAGTTTGCATAAAAGAATGTTTATCTTAATGTTCCCATGGATATTGCTGCTATGGATCTGGATAGACACTAACTCAGACTGTTACAATGCTTTTAATGGGAACCTATCTGCACCCACAAAAACATAGGCAACAAATAACCCCACACCAGCAAACCCCCAAAAAAGAAAACATGCAAACACTACCACCGAAAAATAACAGGAATTAACTATCACTGGTCATTAATATCTCTTAGTATCAGTGGATTCAATTCACCTATAAAAAGACATAGGTAACAGAATGGATAAAAATAGGATCCATCTTTCTGCTGCATACAAGAAACACACCTCAACCTCAGAGATAGACATTACCTCAAAGTAAAGGGTTGGGTAAAGGTTTTCCAGTCAAATGGACCTAAGAAACAAGTGGGTGTAGTTATCCTAATATCTAACAAAATAGACCTCAAGCTAAAATTAATAAAAGGAGATGGATAAGGACATTTCATACTTATCAGAGGAAAAATCCACCAAGATGAAGTCTCAATCCTGAACATCCATGCCCCAAATACAAAAGTACCCACAAATGTAAAAGATACATTACAAAAGTTTAAATAACACATCAAATTTCACACACTAATAGTAGGAGACTTCAACACTCTACTTTCCCTAATGGATAGGTCAACCAGACAAAAACTTAACAGAGAAATAAGAGAACTAACAGATGTCCTGACTCAAATGGAATTAACAGACATCTATAGAGAGTGGACTTCCATGCTTGTGAAATGGCAGTAGAAACACATAACCAGCAGAACTGAACAGTTAGTGGTGCTTCATCAAGGCAGACTGTGTGGTGAGAACACAGAGAAGGAACACACAAGAAAACTATTTACAGATGGCACAAAAAATTACAACAAGACGTTTATAACAAATGGCAATATAAAAGGATAATGTAATTGCTTTATTTCTTATCAGGTGCAATGATAAAATCCTTTACATTGAACTTGAAATTTGTTTCATCTTCTGGTAATAACTTTGCTATAAATAGAAATGTTTACGATATACTAAAGAAGAGATAGATCCTCCTGAATTGATTTCTAAATAAAATATTAATTTTGGCATAATGTTATATGTTTTGATTTCATAATGTTTATCTAATCTTCTATTACAATGGTATCAGTAATCTGCCTTGATAGTATGTATTTATATACTCATTTTTATATTTGTATGCATATAATATGGAATATAGTATTTATGATCACTTGCAATTTAAGTCCATGAAGTAAATACCTTTGAAAATAGTTAAAGTTTTGGAGAAAATTGGAAATTGTATTTTGGCTATAGTAATGGGCATATTACTATTAAAAGGGACAAATGAAGTGATGCTTGTTTATGCCATACAAAATTTAGAATGCTGCTATTACTTTCTAATTTTTCCATGTTTTTTTTTTCATGAGGGAAAAACACTTCCGCTAAAACCCTGCTTGAGGACATCACTGCCTCTCTAGACGCAGCACCTGCGGATACTTAGGACGGAAACTTTCATTTGAAATTTGGATGTCACTTGGTAGCTGTGTGGCACTGTTAGGTGGAGGCAGTAATAATTGACTCACTTTGAGATTCAAGACTAAGTACAAAACATAGAAACACAGTGACTAATTCAGTTACTGGCTCATAATGTAAACTCATGGTTTTCACTTGCCAGGGACCCTTAAGAAGAAGAAAGCATGTGAAGATTAGGTCTATAAACACAAAACACAGGAAGAAAGCTCTTCAAACTTTACCAGTTCAAGAAACAGTGTCAGCTTACCATCTTTGGAGCAAAAGTATTTTTCTTCAAAAGGTCTGAATACTAATTAACATGTTTTGAATATGCACAAATATGTTTTTCCCATGTACTTTTGGCCTCACTGATTATGTACTAGTTTTAACATCGTCCTTCATGCTTCATACTCTTAATGTGGTTCTATTTTTATGTATACATGACCATCCATTAAAAAAATACACACAGAGCCCAGAATAAACACAAAATCACACATATCCCTGCATGTCTATCTTACCACCGCTGCAGAGTGGAAAAGGAAAACAAGAGGAAACAGTGTCGATTTCCATGACAGCGAATGTTAGTATGTATAATATTGAAGAAAAGAGACACGTGCTTCTAAGGTTGACGTACCAGGAGTTAACATTTAGAAATCTTTGTAGTTCATATTTTTCACACACATGCACACACATATGTTCACACTTATACATTTATTGAAGGCATTGACTACATACGTTTAGACGGATATTTTTCCATATCAGAATTCTTCTCTGAAGCAAAGTGTGCACGACCATTTCTTCTTCATGAATTTCAAGACAGTGGGGTCTACTATCCATCTTTTATCTTAAAGGAAACATGAAAAAACAGCATGCTAAATGGAACCATTTCCTTAAGCGTGTAATTAGTAGGGATATAGCATTTGCACATGGACAGCTGGAGTCAGCATTTCCAGAGGATACATTAGGATGTGTGGATTTTCTTTGAAAAGGAACATGCAAATAGACACAGAAACATTCCCTTTCAAATAACAGGAAACATTATTTTTTGTTAATAGCATTAAATGATAATAAACAGCTGGTTTCACGTATGAATTAAATCAAAATAACAAAATTAAAGTGTTTCACAATGCAGATATTCATCACAAGATTTTTTTAAAAAGTTATCAAAAGTAAGTTCGTCTTACTTCTCAATTTCTGTTTTAACTTTCGGAACACAGAAACGAAAAGGCAAATATTGAGTGAGACAAATATCCACTAGAGAATTCTTTGTACATTAGAGTAAATGTATTTGAAATAATGTAATCTAAAAAAATGCCTAAAAGATGTCAGGTTAACAATATAAGCAATCAAAAAATTAAGGGGAATTAAATAGCATCAAGGTATTATCATTTATTGCAAAACCTGATGAACAGTCATAGAGTAATAAATGCACTTCCAAAAATTTTGATACATTTGGGAAACACTGATTCTAATAAGTACTTTTCAAAACCTATATTGCTTGTTCATAATTTAAAAATAACTGAAGAATTACTATAAGGATACATTCTGCCTATGAAAATGTACAAAACCAAGAATGTTCAAATTAATACCAACAAGATAAACTACATGCCTCTTTCACTTCATAATAGCAGTATATATTTTAAATGGCTCAATTAAAGTTTATTCAGACTTAGATAATTGATCCAACATAGGAATGATGTCAGCATTAGATATTAACTGAAAAAAATATTCTGGGAATTCTTTCTTGTTGAAAAAGAGAGGTATTCAAGGGTATATAAATAAGTAAAATATATTTTATCATTTTCTTTCTAAATATGTTTCTGAAGTATGAAATATGATATATGTATATATTTATACCCTTCTCATTCCATTCTTAGGATTGAATAATTATTCATTCACTTTTCATTTCTCTACATTAATAGTTTAATTTTACACCCATTGCTCTCTGAATGTGATTTTTCCACACTCAAAGTTACAGTTTTGCTAAAATAATGCCTGTCTGAACTTTCACAGCTGTAGAAATGAGCTTACTGGGTTCACTAAAAATTAGATCTAGTAAGTGCATGAAGACAGATAAATACAATATTTATTAATAAAGCATACCACACCCATACAAATGTCACTAATGAAATTCTTCAAAACTTATGCTTAGGTTCATGTTAAAATCTACATTTACCTATAAAATCTGAGAATTGTCTGCATTTTAAATATATATGGCAGCAATTTATTAAAATATATATGTGTGAATTTTATATCCACCATACCTCAATATAGCTAAAATATGTAATGCATTACACACTATAAACAATATATAGTGGAGCTAAAGAAACATTTCAAATATAAAGACTGATTCATTTTTAAATAATTATTAATTTCATCTTATTCTAAGAGAAAATATTAGAAAAGATGAATTTCCAAGCAGTTGTGACTTATTTCATGTTTATTCATTGTGGCTTATGTGCATTCTTTGCCAGTCTAGAAGTTCCTCAGATCTACACTAAGGATAAAGCAAAGAGAATTGGTCAAAATTTGTTTTCTTTATTGAGTCAATAATCACCTCAGCAGTCAAAAGCTGATTATCTTTAGACTTCCTGGAAAAGGATCCGACTATGTGTCACTCATCATCGTTCATTTGGATTCACTCAGGGCTGCTGATGGCTACAGAGCATATCTCTCTGGACTTGGCCCACTGTTCCTGTACAGGTCAGTCACTGTCAAATGCCAGGCTATGTGTCGTATGAACACATCCTGGGAGTCCGGTCTTTCTTCAGATTCCCCGATTTCTTTCTCAACATCAGCTCTGAGCTTGTTGCTAAACCACAGACTGCATGGAGCTCCTTTGACAACCTCTTTGCCTTGGAAACTTACAAAAACGCTAGCAATATATGTCATAGTTTCCTTTTAAAAATGGAAGAGAATTAGGAAACAGTTTAAGCCTAGCCCCTGCAGAAGAAACGTAAAGTCAAAGGAATCTGCAGATACACTCGCGGGATTGTGTTAAATTTTACAGATACATGCCTTGCTTAGCCTAGCCAGTGGGGAGGGCCTTGGTCCTGCCTCAAGTGATGTGACAGACTTTGCTGAATCCCCATGGAGCCCTCACCCTCTCTGAAGAGTAAATGGGAGTTTGGGTAGGGAGAAGGTTTGTTGACTTGGAGGCTGGGAGAGAGAGGGAACTGGGATTGGTATGCAAAATAAGATTGTTTAAAAATAAAGTTACCAGATAACAATGAATTTCAAGGCATTGTTAAACCTGCACTAAAAGTCTCTCAGGAGATATTTGCATGCTTAATAATTACTAACTTAACCATACTAAGACAATACACTTTTCTTTTAGGAGGTTTGAATTTCCAAAGAAAATCCTGAGGAAGATATGTCATCTTTTCTAAAAAATCCTAATACATGTGATAGCTACTGTAATACAATAGCACTAATGCATGTGATAGCTACTGTAATACAATAGCACTAATACATGTGATAGCTACTGTAATACAATAGCACTAATGCATGTGATAGCTACTGTAATACAATAGCACTAATGCATGTGATAGCTACCGTAATACAATAGCACTAATGCATGTGATAGCTACCGTAATACAGTAGCACTAATGCATGTGATAGCTGCCGTAATACAGTAGCACTAATGCATGTGATAGCTGCTGTAATACAATAGCACTAATGCATGTGATAGCTGCTGTAATACAGTAGCACTAATGCGTGTGATAGCTGCTGTAATACAGTAGCACTAATGCGTGTGATAGCTGCTGCAATACAGTAGCACTAATGCATGTGATAGCTGCTGCAATACAGTAGCACTAATACATGCGATAGCTGCTGCAATACAATAGCACTAATACATGCGATAGCTGCTGCAATACAATAGCACTAATACATGCGATAGCTGCTGCAATACAATAGCACTAATACATGTGATAGCTGCTGCAATACAGTAGCACTAATACATGTGATAGCTGCTGCAATACAATAGCACTAATACATGCGATAGCTGCTGCAATACAATAGCACTAATACATGCGATAGCTGCTATAATACAATAGCACTAATACATGCGATAGCTGCTGCAATACAATAGCACTAATACATGTGATAGCTACTGTAATACAATAGCACTTTCTGTCCTCTGCTCAAAGCGTCAGGAGAGCAAGCATGCCAAATGTTCACTTAACTAGCATACTATAAAATAAAAAAGAACAAGCTAAAAATAAAAATAGATATTTTAGACTGTTTTCCATATAGTAGAACAAAAGCATACATTGCAAATCACCTTAAAAGGAGTCATGATAACACCAACTTTATTGTTGCCATTGACAGTAAATGTAGTCTATATTAATTTTATCACCTATGTATTCACTGAGCGTTCATGGCCACAGAAAACTTACTGTTGATAACATCATAGAGGTCTGTTGGACTGTGTATATATTTATGAACATAGCTTACTCTGAGCCACATGTCGCTCATTATTCTGGATTGTGAGGGCATATGGCTATTGATGTTGTCAATTTTTATCTCATTATTCATTACTGCTTACTGGGAGTGCTAATAGTATATTGGCATGGAGTTTGTGTGTACTGTAATGCAAATTCTGACATCGCCAGTGTCAGCCACTAATCTATCTCCTTCAGTTCATGTCAAGAGGATACATCATAAAGCTCTACTACCGTCATCTCGGCTTTAAATAGATCAACATCTTCCCAACTTTACAATTAATTTTTTTGTTTAGAATTTAGGTGCTTTTTAAAAATATGTGCAGCTAAGTTATTTTATGTATTCAAAGCAATTACCAGTATAAATATTTCCTTCATCTGGAACCCTCCCCAAAAAACCCACCAAAATTCCCTCCAAAAAATTAAGCATAAAGAATAACAGTTTGAAATGAAAAATTAATTTTTATAGAAATAACTTTAAATTTAGATTTTGAACTATTTAATAATTAGAGCTTTATAGAGCATTATAGCTAAAAATCAACTAAAGAACACTTTCAGATGGTAATTTTGCAGTGTGGCAGCTTGAAGTCGAGGCTTTCTAGACTTACCCCTTCTGGGTAGCAGGATACACTCTAACTTAGGCCTACACTTGTCTCTATTGACAGTTTTCTCCTCTTAATTTAGCTTTTAACATTTGTGATCTCAAACTTAGTGCATTTGTGTATTTTTCATTGTGTCTGCTCCACACTTCAAAAGCCTTTTCTGATTTTTCCATATTTTATATGCTTGAGTTCAACTAATGTTACAAAAAGTAGATTTTAACCTTGAAAATGGTCAATCCTGTGACATAAACACTAAGAAATGTGGTGGGTCTCTCTCTCTTGTTACAAATATCTCTATGTTCTTACACATTTCATTCCTCTAACCTATGGAAACTTTCATTCTTATTGATTCAAACATTTTAATCATTTCCAATATTTTCCTAAACATTCTTAACAAAGAATTTTAATCTCAAAACTAATTTCAAATGTGTATTACAGCATTTCCTTAGAAGTAGAAGGACTTAAAGAAGCAATTGGGATCACAAACAGGTCTTCAGAACTACTTGAAAATAATGAAATATTTTGAAAGCAACTGTTAAAATCCATTGTCATTCACATGGCTTTGTATTAAGGAAGGTCCCTGACCTTTACGCAAAAGGAGCACCAATTTCAATTTCGTGGCTGAGTTTATCAGGACAATGGAAGGATGGTTTCTAAGCCAACTAGGGAGGACACATGCATTAACATTAGTGCTTATGAGAGGAAATTCTCAAAATGAATAAACTATTAGTATATTCAATTTTGACATTTGGCTAGATATGTATATATGTATATGTATATGTGTGTGTGTGAACAAGATTGCTTTTGTTTCTTTTTATTTTGATAAGAGAGAGACTCTAAGGTAAAATTCAGTAGTTAAATCTTTCTGCTCTTCCCTGTAGCATAATTATAAATGACAAGGCTCTTTTCACTCCTTTATACTTTTAGAGGATATCATTGTACAACCTGACTGGCTTTGAACGTGAAGTCATTCCCCCCCCAACTCTGGCTCTGGTGTATTGGAATGGCAAGCATGTACCACCATACCGTAACACCATACTAAAATTTCCCTTTTTGCCCCTGTCCCTGTCTCTGTCTCTTTCCTTTGATTTTTGGTGTCAGGGTCTCATATCATAGCTATAGCTGAGCTTGAAATCTTGGCAATCTCCCTCACTCAGCCTCTTGAGTATTGGACTTCCAGGCAATGTGCCACCACAAGAGGCTCACTGGTATTACATTGGCTCTGTTTCCTGATTCTTAACAGTCTCATGATCATTGGCCAACACCTTTCTGATGTTTTCCTTTTCTTTTTTGATCATTAAATATCACTATACTGTCCTCAGATTACCAATATCAAAACTCAAAATGACAAACGTTTTTGTCATAATAGTTCCTACTTTGTTTAGACAATTTTCTTGCCAGGAGTTCAAGCCCATGCATTAGAGCACCATAGTCTTCCTTTGCTTCTATTCTGTTCCCTTCCCATATTCTCAAGCCCCACAAGAAACCTTATTTCCTTTTTACATAGACAACCTTCTGATATGCTATGAAATTATCTTGATGATAACAGAAATCCTGGGTTTTATGTTATTACTTTTATAAATTACAAAGAGACATAGATTTTATCTACCTATGACTGAATTTTCTTATTGGAAATCACATTTTTGCTGTGGTAGATTTCCACAGTACAACCAATGTTTTTGAGATAGAATTACACCAACTTCAACTAGTTATATCTTTACTGGAAAAAATAGATAGAAAACCGCCTGTTTAATATCCGTCTAATTCCCACATGATTATCATATTAAGCTCTATAAATAATGATAGGATCCTGTCACCTTTGTTCCACCACTAGTTCTGTATATGTGGCCACTGACTCCCATTTTCTTCATCAGGATCTGGCAAAACCTCAACCACAAAATATGCAGAAACTACAGTTGCTCTTAGCTTCTTTGTGGGAATGTGAGAAGTAGCAAGTGGGCTTAAAGGCTACTCATTGAATAAGAGAAGCACCTTTGGCAAAAGCTGTTGATACTGAGACATGGGAAATAGCATAACTTTATTACAGTTGCCACTTTATGTATATGGGAGAGTGACATTCAAACAGATACTCTTGTTTCACTGATTCAAATGTGACATGTGATACTCACAGGTGTTCCTACTTCCTGATTCTTTGTCTTTTCACACTTTAGTAGAATAATTACCAGACTAATCTTTTTGTTGAAGATAGATTATAGTATATGAAAGTTTCATATACAAGATTTCCAATAAATTAGTTTTAAAGTTAAATATAACAAGTTATTTGAACATCAATTTAAATTTAAAAAAATATATATTTTAAAATCCTCTGGACTAGGTGATAATTGCCTCAGTCTAGCCCTGTTAAGTGGATGCATGGTGTTGGAAATGCTCCAAATGTTTAATTCATACACTAAGTGCCAAAAGTCCTCCCTCTCACTGGTCATGGATTCTAGAAAGATCCTAAAGATGGTATTGTGTAGACTCTGAAAGTCAACAGTGGTGCTTGGGAAGAATTCTTTTTGATTGGATGATTAAAATGAATACTTTGGCTCTCAGACCACTAGAAAGTATTTCTATGATATTATTCTACAATTTTATGAAGTGAAAATTTCCTTAGTGGTTATATTTTAGACATGGGTCAAGAGATGTCTTGATGTATTCAGTATTAAAAATACATAAATATTATGCACCAATGGAGTATAATATTAATACCATATTCCACCACTCATTAAAATCAATAGTCAGAAATGACAAGGCTTCTGTTTTCAAGAATCCAATATTAGTCATGAATTTATCATGAACATTTGTCTGTCTAAAGTTATAATGATCTTTATATCAGAACTTAAAGTGCAGAGTTAAGACAACAGGTAGTTCAAGACAAAAGGTAGCAGTCAGGGCTAGAGATGGATCAGTGGATCAGAGCACAGATTGCTCGTTCAGATGACCTGAGTCAAGTTCCTAGCAGCTACACCAGGCAACTCACAGATGACAGTGACTCCAGCTCTAGGTATAGCCATACTTCTGTCTTCCATGGCCACCTGAACTCATGTGTACAGATCTACACAGAGATGATTAAATAAAGTAAATCTTTTAAAAAGTCTTATACTGACTCACATATTACATAGTCATGGAAGAAAGATATAGCTATGGATCCCTGGGTACACCCAGGTGCCCGCTTCTTTCCACATTTGTAGTCATTATCACCCTCAGTGATAGACCTACTAGAGCCACTTCAACATTTGTGTATCCTTGACTTGTGTTCAATAAACGATATTTGATAAGGAATTTCTATGACCTCACATTTTGGAATATCTAGACAATAAGAAGAACTGTCATCAAATTGGTGAAAACATTAAGCATAACAGAATTAATAAAAACATACCTTGTAAAACAGTCTAATATATTTTTTGAGTTGCTGCTTGCCAGTTGAATGCTAATGTACAATTTTGTTTACTTACTTATTGTTTTTCCTCTTGCATTCTTGGGTTAAATATCATCCTGACCCTGGGTGATACAGTCTAAGCTGATCGTCCTTGCTCATTACGTGGGTGAGTGAAGTACTCTAATGACAATGTGGAGGTTTCAGCATAGAAGAGATTCAGCGAAAGGTTTCGTGGGCAACTTTAATGAGGCTTGCACTGCAAAGACGTACGTTTATCCTTTATTTAGAATGACAAAATCTTAAACATATCTTTCAGCACTGTCTTTCCTTTTCCCACAGATAGACTGTATAGCAGTATTCTGGACACCAAGTTATTTAAAGCTATTATTTAGTACCATAATAAGTAGTAATTTAAATACAAGGTAAAATCACTACATTGTCTTGTTTACTACTGATGTTAATTTGAAGCTGACGTTCAATGCTCCCCCCAAAAGGCAGCCTATGATTTGTTATCATTAAACTGTCAACTCTGCCTTGAGTTAGAAATAGATTCACACTACATTTTTTACAGCATATCACTTTATTTTCTATCAGTCAAAAAAAATTCCAGAATCATTTTAATTGTGTCTGTGCTATTTTTCTATTAACTGTTTCATGCATTTTTCCTGGCCTTTTAATTGCAGTTTAATAGTGGTCATTAACACATTAAGGGGTGTTAGAAGAACATTTGAAGTCCTCTTGACTTCTACCAAAGTTGACACTTCAATGCTAGAGTAATTTCAGCTATTCATTTATTTAATAGTGACCTATGCAAATGTGGAACCATGTCATTTTACAAATTGACTGTAATAATTAACTAGAAAGGCAGAGTAAAATGAAACAGGTTATAATTAGAATATAACTAACTGCTATAGTATTACGTCAGCTAGAATAAAACAATCTCAAATGATTAAATTGGTTTCAATTATTAAGAATCAGTTTAATGTACCCACTGTTCTGATTTTTACATTTCTCTCTTTTGTGTGCTTTAGATGTCACCTCATACAATTTATGTATTTTATTCATCTTGGTAAAACAGGCATTACAGAAGTTTAATTAAGTAGTAAAAGACTTCACATTATTCTGCTGAATTCTAAATTGTAGAAACTAGTCTGTGTGCATGCTACGTACTACTCAGGCTCATTTCAATTAGCTGTGTCTATTAAGCCACCAACATTCTTCTTACACAGTAAATACATGTAGCATGTCACAAGCCATCAGGTTGTGCATTTTAATCACATAATTATCACAATTCTCCCAACTGGGTCTTACCTTTATCACATTTCTTAAATGATAGCTAAGGCAAACTTTCTGTGTTGGTGACTTGCATCCATTGAAGACTATTGGCCTTGTGAATATGTAATTTTAGCCATAAAGCAGAGTTCCAAACTCAGAAGAGTCTTGAATCTGGTTTAGTGTTCTTGCCCTTTTTTTTGAAATTCTTACAACCTTTGACAAAGGATGACAACATTTTTATTTATGTTGGGTCATGCAAGTCTCATATAGCTTATCCTATATGGACCCACTTTAGGAATTTGTCCACATTTTTCTTTTCACTTACATATTAGTTGTATTCAACATTCCCTAAATTTTACTTTAAATTTTTTTCCATGAGTGAAGGAGGCTGTTAGGTCAGCCAGCTAAGTCAGATGACATGACAGCTTCAAAATAGGTAGAACCCATGCAGTCGTTAAAGACCACATTCGTGTGCAACGACTTTGATTTAATTAACATACTATGTTCTTGTATTAATTTTGAAGTTTTTTGTTTTTTATTTTAATAATGAATGTAGTGCTGGAGACATAGCTCATAGGATACTTGCCTAGCATGTATGAGGCTCTAGGTTCTACTTTCAGTACCACCTAAACAAAACCTGTTTTTAAAAATGAACGGTTTAAAAAATATAACAACAGTGCTAAATCCAATGAATTTGAAATATATTCAGATTCATGCCATATGTGGATTTGAGACAAAGGCAAGAGAATCTATTTTCCAGCTAATAATATATCCAACTTCTGTAATATGACTATGTCACAGAGTATCTAAAATTAGATGGGAGTGTTTATAGATGAAATGTGCTTATTTAGTGTAGATAACCTTTGCTGTCCTCAACCTTTGGTTATTTATTCTTTAAATCAGCTTCATAAAATTTTTTTTGAGATTATAATATAATCACATCATTTCTCCCTCCCTTTTCCTCCCTCAAAACCTTCCCATATACCCCTCTTTCCCTCTTTGATCCATTTCAAATTGATGGCTTCTTTTATTATTAATTGTTGTTACACTTACACAAACATATATGTGTGTGTGAATTTATACATATAAATATATGTGAATGTATATATATATATATATTCCTAAATACTACCTATTATTCAGTCTATAGAATGTTACTTTTATGTCATTTTAAAGACTGTCTATTTAGTATTAGATAAGCAGTAAGTGTGTTCTTCCCTGGGGAATACTGTTTCTCTTGTTTTCAGCATCCTTTAGTGGCCTCTCGTTCTTTGTGTATGATGGAGAGCGCATGAGCTTTTCCCCTGTCCATGTTGACATGTCTAGTTTTGCTGTCTTTGTTCAGGTCATGCTTAGGCTGAGTTTAATCATAGTGTAAATACTCTTTTACATGAAGAAAGGAATTTGATATGCTGGATCTCTTTTCTGTCTTCATTTCTTTTAAATGATCTCGACAACTTTATTATTTTAATTAGTAATTCTGCAAATATAAAGAATGTCATATAGCATTATCATCTAGAATAGTAATCTAAATTACAAATTTTCAATTATTAAAGATTTTAGGTCATTTTAACTGTCATTGTTGTATTTGTTTATTAGTATAGAGGCTTTTTGAGAGTATATATGACTTGGCCATGTAGTGATGCATTATCTGGTTGTATTTGGAACGGGGGGACAATCTCTAAGCCTCTAAAGCAGGAACTGTCCCGAATACGTGAAAAGTTCCCCTTCCTCCTTGAACTCAAGGTTTCTGCTCTTATTTTATCCTGTAAACCTAAGAAGTTTCCAAAGGGTCTAATTTGCCATTTGCAGAAGATTAAGGAAACTATCCAGTATTATATCCACCAAGTGTTAATCCAAGGCTGGGATGTTTTATGGAACAGCTTTATTTTACTATCAAGAATGTTGTAGAGATGATTAAACAATATGACAGCTAAATGGAAATAATAACACACCCACCAGAATGGCACACTGTTGGTGTTTAGTACTCCCAAAGACTATAATCACTTTGTAAGAGTCCCAGATAAGAATCTAGAAGATTTTTAAAATTAAACTGATTCTCTGGTCATAAGCCTAAAGAATAAATAACCTCGCCTTTATAGTGTTTACAGACAAAAACCTGATCTACCACCTCAACTACTGTAACACCCATTCGAATAAACTTATCAATACAGCTGTAAAACACCAATGGTCTTTTTCTGCCATTCAAGATCCAAGCAAAAGTAACTAACTTGAAACAGTTAGTTTCTGACTAATGATATTCTTTATCCCTTAATAGATTGGAGATTAAGTAAGAGTATTTTATACTTAGGTCATTATGAGGTCAAATGAGTAAAAAGACAAAATATGTGATCTTAAAAGAATAGAAATAATTTTTATAAAGCTACTTAGAATTTGAAAGAATGCCCTGAGCTTTAGAATCACTTCTATTTTTTTCCAAATGAAATTAGAGTTCTTTATTCTAATGTAATTGTAATTAATATTGTGTAGTTGTAATAATGTAATTATTATTAATTACATTTTCTAAATGTAATTAAAATCCATTGCTTGGAACAAAGGCAATCAGTGGGTTTCATTATCTGTATTTCTAAAAGAAACAATTAATATGGCAGGTTTCAGTTACATAGCACAAATATTCAGATACTCTGTGTCTTAGGCCTATTAATTCCTATACCTGGAGCAGAATAAACAGAGGTAATACATGCACATTTGATTTTAGAAAGCAATTTTCAAAGATATGTCTTTAATGCGTTTATAATTTAGTTGGTGATAAAAAACAGCATTCATTTAGATTTATTTCTAAATTTATGTATGACATCTTGAATGACACATATTTAACTTTCCAGAATCATATATATCACAATATATCACAAACAGCATCATTAACATTTCAAATAGAGGTTACTTCTGTATTCATGAGTTAGACTTTAATAGGAGATTAGATGTAATTGCGAGTGCATACGTGTAATAATGTTACAGAGTTGTCAATTAAATGTTATTAATGGGAGGTTACATTTTCTGTGAGTTCAGAGACAATGTCAAATTTCAAATTCCAAGGTTTATACTAATATCATCTGTGTAATTTATTCTACTTTTAAAAAATCTTGGTTTATTCAGCAGTAAAATGGGCTGAACACGCTCATTTATTCTAAATGAAAGAAAAGGTTAAGGATTCTCTTTAAGATTAATAGGAATGTGTAGGAGATTAGAACTTGAAATTGATGACAGTTTTCATTTTCATTTCCATGAAAGCTGATGTGATTAAATGGGTCACAATAAGAAATTAGATAAAAAAGAAAGCCTACAGATAATTCAATCAGTTTTTGTTTAATTTCTGTGTTTATTTAAAAAAAACCTGTCCTCTCTAGTCCATACTACTTTCATTTTTTTCGAGTACACTCCTTTAACCTGTTAGCTTTTCTGTGAGTGTATATGTAGAAGTGTTAGTGTGTGTGTAAGTGTATGTATATGTGTGTGTGAGTGTGTGTGTAAGTATATGTGTGTGATGTATGTATGAATGTTAATGTGTGTGTATATATGTGTCTATGTTTGTGTATGATGTGTGTATGAATGCATGTGTATGTATGTGTATATGTATGTGTGTGTCTATGGTGTGGGATGGTGTAGGAGGTCCTGGTTGAATAAAAAAACTGCTTTGGGCCTGGTGATAGGGTAGGCAGGGAGACAGAACTAAATGCTGGGAGAAAGAAGACAGAGACAGAGACAGAGAGAGAACCGCTATGGAGTCATCAGAGTCAGACATGCTGAATCTTTCCCAGTAAGCCACGACCTCATGGTAAACACAGATTAATAAAAATGGGTTAGATAAAGATGTGAGAGTTGGCCAAAAAGAGACTAGATATAATGGGCCAGGCAGTAATTTAATTAATACAATTTCCATGTGGTTATTTCTGGGGTTAAGCTAGCCAGGTGGCCGGGAGCTGGGCGCTGGGATGCAGCCAGCTCTTCATACTACAGTGGGGGAGCAGTAAGTGTGGAGCTGGGCACTCTCATATGCAGGAATGTCGAGGCCATAATAGGACATTCAGCATTTTCTCCTATCACTGTCCAGCTTATTGCTTTAAAGGCAGAGTCTCTCAATGAACAGGAACTGGCTGTAGGGACCCTGTGTCTGAACCCCAGTTCTGAAGTTACAGACACAGATAGACAAGTCTGGGTTTTCCCATGGGTGATGGTGACTCAACCTCAGGTCCTCAGGATTGCCCAGCAAGTGTTCTTCACCCACTGAGACATCTCCCAGCTCCCAAGATGGTAGATCTTAGCAGAAGCACTTCTATAAATACCATATTCATATTGGTGGAAGGCCAGAATGACTTTCTATCTCAAGTTTTCTTTTGAATTTATATCATTCATTAAGAACTAAAGAAAAAAGGAGTATGTTGCTAGACAAATCTATGTATGTGTGTCGAAGTTGTATCACAATTAATTACACCTGAATTTCTCCAGGACTGAAAGGTGAAAAAAAAATCAGTGTTTAAAATCTTTACTCTGAGGCTGGAGATACTCGGTGTTTGAGAACTGTTACTGCACTTGCAGAGGACCGAGTTCAGTTCCCAGCCCCATGTTGGGCTGCTCATAATTCCTCTAACTCCAAGCTCCGAGGAATTTGATATCTTCTAGTCTCTCCAGGCATTTGCACACCTGGCATTCTCTCACAATTTTTTTTAAAGTAAGAAAACTCTTCACCGGTGATCACAGGAGCCAGGGTGGGAAGTGAGTTCTTGACGTATGGGAAGAGTAGAGAAATTTTCTTCTCCTTTTAGCTCTTTCTATTAAGTTTTCTTCACACTCATGGCAATCACTCTCAGAAACTTACAGTTCAGCGAAAGCTACACTCAGCCCACCTCAGAAGTCGCTGCACTTCACAACTGTACTCCTTCTGTTACATGTGCATTCTATTGATTAATTTAATGTTTACATGCTCCTCCGCCATTAGGAAAGGCTCACTTACTAAATTTTCCACAATAGCAAATATTCATCCAACTCAACTAGCCAGGACCACCTCTGTAGACCAGTTCTTGAAATGTATGGACATTTAATTTTGCATGCTGTATAAATATCTTACCTAAGCAACAATTTCTTCATGGTTAACTAGTCACCCCTAGCTCAACAAACAGTAGACCAGGGACGGTCCTTCTCATCCTACGTTTGTCACCCGTCTCCCATTGGTTAGCCACAGGTTTGACCAGGCTGGACAAGCTTGGGTGTGGAACGTGGGTGTGGTTGTCGCCACCTTTCCACTACTAAGATTTGGGCATATGTCTAGTAGGCAGCTAGAAATGGCATGGTGTGTGAAGATTGGCACTGTCATAACTACCAAGAGCAGCAATCGAATCAACTTGTTTACATTGTTAGATAGCACCTCCATGTACACAGAATATACACACTGGCAGAACAGTTGCTCTTCCCTGTTCCTAGATAGACTTGGAGAGCAAAGGTTTCTGACTAGAGATTACACTGACTGTCAAATTAAATATTTTCGTTTGGGGAAATATTTAACTACTTACTTCTGTTTGAGAACCTAGTATATAACCCAGAGAAGGAAGACGATATTGTTCACAGCTGCGGAGGTAACTGCAGTGCCCATGTTTACACCGTGTGCCTGTGCTCGCCTTTCCAGGATGTAATGACAATGGGAAAGGGGGCAACTGTTGGCAGTGACAAGGAATCTTGAGTTTAGGGAACCTCAGTTTCCAAAGCAGGGTAAAACTGATTGACTATGCTTTGATTATATATATGATTACTATAATGAAGAACAAGTAAACATTCTTTTTGTCCCAAAGAGAGATGATGCTTTTATTCTCAAAGGCTGTTCATTTTACAAATGTTCTAGTAAAGTCAGTCAGGAGAAAGGCATCTAAAGCCTCCATTCATGAGACACATTCATACATAAGAGTAACTAGAGGGCTGCTTCCTTCACAGACCTCTTCTTCTTCTATTTTCCTTACTCAATCTTGGTCATAACTCTCTCCCAGTTCTTTCTATTTTCTAATTCTTTCTCATTGTCATGTTTTTATTCAAACTTGCTCTTTGGTAATATTTTGTCTCTTTTTAAGAAAGGAACAAAAATTACTACTCTACATTCATTTCCCACAACAGGATGCTCTTAATCGGGATGGAGGGAAAAAGCAGGGGTTGTTAGGATCCTCTACAGTTCTCTCTTTGCCAGGCATCTTTTAAGAAATTTGGATGTCAATATGTCAGTTGCCTCCGAGACAAATGGTGTGACTGGTAGCCAGTTATAGTTGTTTTTTCTACTGAGAATATTTCCATGTTTATTTATGAAACATGGTCACAGCTTTTAAGGATGGTAATATTCTTGACATTAAATGGAGGCAGATTTCAAGAGCTAATCAGGAAATTCCAGTCTCATTCACAGCTCTGGCCTTTTATGGCTAGATTAAAATCACACCACCATTGGCCTCTGATAGAGACATCAAGTGCCTGGCAAATAATTGCAAAGCTAAAGATGAACCAGTGACAAGAGACTGACAGTGTCCAAAGTCAACAAGGCTGAAACTGAATCTGATGACAACAGATGATCAGTTCGGTTGGCTCTCGTTCCTGGTCACACGGTTAAAAGGTAACTATTGGCAGCCAGAGTGAACTCTTTTCTCCTGGCCTGAAGCTAGCAAAACTGTAAATAATGTGATTACTTCTTTTTCTTTTCGGTGATTCTTGAGTGCTAGTCTGCACAGAACAAATTTTACCCAATGAAAAGATTAATTTAATAATAAAGTTTAAACAGTCTTCTCGAGTATCCCAGATAGCTGGGTTGCAGGTTTTGTGTTCACAATCTGCATCGTCCTGGAAAGGTTTTACTCTCTTCAGTAAATCTACTAGAAGCAAAAGCCTGGAGGCCTTTGCTCTTCTGCCCGAGGATGTCTACCATGTTCTCTGACATAAACCTTCAATAAATTGTTTTTAGTTTCTTTTGTGAGTCCATTTTTTTTTTTGCTTTTGTTATTGTTTGTTTGTTTTTTGTTTTCCTATACAGGGTTTCTCTGTTTTGCTTTGGAGCCTGTCCTGGAACTAGCTCTTGTAGACCAAGCTGGCCTCAAACTCACAGAGATCCGTCTGCCTCTGCCTCCCAAGTGTTAGGATTAAAGGAATGAGCCACTGCCGACTAGCTGTGAGTCCGTTTTTAAAAATACCTTTCATGTGTTTGTTCATGTGGGTGTGCAGGTCTGTGCGTGCATGTGTGTGTGCTCACCAGAGTGCAGGAGTGTCAAAAGACAATTTACAAGGATCAGTTTTGTCCTTCCACCATGAGTGTTTCTGAGGTTAATCTCCATCCTCAAGCCCTTTGTGTCTGTACCATTTCACCAGCCACATGAATCCACCTAGTTAAGTTACTTTTTTCAATAAAAGAAAATAAATAATTTTTCTATTGTTATATAATTATATTATTTCTATCTTCCCTTTCCTCCCTCTTACTCTTAAATCATTTCATTATAAAATAAAAAAAATCAACCTGTACAGAAGACTCTGGTGATATTAAGGTTAGAGATAAATACTTGTGTCAAGGAGATTATTTTTGATGTACATAGTATTTTGTGTATATTATGAACATAAAAACGAACAGCTACTTCATGTTGAATCACTTTTTATTCAAGAGAAACCTAGTTTTCTGGCCCAGTGTGGTAGTGTATGCCTACAATCCCAGCAGCAGGGGGGCTGAGATAAGGGTCTTGCAAGTTGAAGGTAAAAATACAAGAAGGACTCCTTCAAGCGGCCTTGGACTGCCACGTGGACTGCGACTTGTTGTCATCCCTTCCCGCAGAAATGAATAAACAAACATTAAGAAATTTATAATAGAAAGAACAATGATGATATTTTCTTTAGCACAGTTATCCTATCCTTCATGTGAAAATATTACACAAAAAAATATAAAAATATCACATGGGTACGAAGATGAAACTAAGTCTTCACAGAACACTTAGTGCGATTAAGTATGCTGAAAAATAAGAGACTTTTCCAAAATCAAAAGGCACATAAAGTGTATACATTTATAAATTAAGTTTTCAGAACTTTACTAGGTCATTCTGTGATATAGTCCCAGAATTATGTTCCCTTGGAAACTGAGTGTAGGAGGAAGCTGTAAGTGAACAGAAATAATAGATACAGTGACACCTGAAAATCCAAGAATGAAGTAGCCAAAGTTGAATCTGAAGCAGATCTTTTATAAATGGTCCCATTTGAGGTATGAATATGTGGCTTTGAATACAAGCAGGGGCAGTCAGGTCTTAGGAACTATTGGTGGAAGTGGCTCAGGCTTTGGTTCCCATACTCTTCATCACTGTGAGCTCCATGGCATTCTAAGGCATGTCCATTTGCTTACTTGTCCCTGTGGGTGAAAGAATCACAAAGTGTCAGACTGAAATACAGTTTCATGATTAATAAATAAGATGTAATAATAAAAACATTTTAAATATGGTTAACGTTCCATTATAATTGGAATTTTTAATCGCACACACCCCAGGTTCACTGAAATGAACAAAAAATCCTGCCTTCTTTTACTGATCCGCTATCTCTAAGTAAAACCTGTTACTTAAAATCTTAAACACTACTGGTTTGGGTACCACAGCAACAGCAAAGTGAAAGATTTGTGGTTTTTATGGGTTTTCTTTTCTTTCCTTTTTTGAGAAGGTCTTATTTTGTAGATAAAGGCTGACCCTGAACTTGGGATCCCCTTGTCTCAGCTTCCTGACTGGGTTGTTGATGGGCACCATGTGATACAAGATTCATAGGTTTAAATATATAAATTTTTACCTTAGGACTCACTAACTTAAGGAAAGACACGGAGACTTAGTGTGAGTACTGGGGACGATGAGTGTATTTTCATTGTGAAATCTAATGGCTAGGGCTTACTGAATGTTTATTCTGGGTTTTTTCCTTTACAGATGTCTTCAGCAGTTACGCACCTCCACATTTCTTCGTCAGTTTTACCTGCTAAATGCAAAGTTCAAAAGGAAGTACCGGAAATATAAGGAACTTGCAAAGCACTTATCTAAGCAACTTTAACAGTTATATACACATCACAACAGCCGAAGTGAGCAACATTGCTGTCAGACAATAGAGTTTCTTGGAATATTTTTAGGGTTGACTTTCTCCAATCGACAGCTTTAGGCAACCACAAATCTAATATCAGATACTAAAAATTACTTAGATAGTTTTCCTGAAAGTGAAATCAGTTTGTATACATACATTTGTGCCTGGCTTCTTTTGATCAATGTAATTTCTTTAGATTTCTCCAAGTAGTTTGGTTACATAGCACATGTTCTTCCATATTTTTATTTATTTATTTTTTTACTCCATAGACCTTTGGATTTCACCTTTGTCCTCACTGTGAAGGGAGGCAAAGATGCCTATGCATACAAAGAATAATGATTCTGAGGTTTTTGGAGAAGAATTGAAGAATCGCCACTTGTCTTCAGTGAGGGCCTTGGTAGTCAGAGGGTGACCTTGGGTGTTGTGTCTCCAGGAACACAGGGAGGAAACTCTTGAGGGAAACTCCTGAGAGAAACTGACTTTCCAAGACTCCCGTCAGGATCCAGTGAAACTCTCAGTGGACATCATCAGTGATGGGTTCCCCGGAAACTCTCCAGAAGGTGGAGAGAAGCCATAATACCAAAGCTGGTACTCGGGAAATTTCAATTCCGTTGGAGCTTGAGGGTACACAGGAGGCAGCTGGTAACAGGCTGGGAAGTGGCTTTCCTGGGGTCTGTGGCCCAGGATCCTGTACAGGGCCTCTGCATAAGGAGAAAACAAGGGTTCAACCCTTGGTCTCTCATCACACAGACTCCTGTGCAGGTTCTGCAGAGTCAGCAACAGATTGAAACACCTTTGCCAGGTCTTCGTCAGGCCCCGCTGGTAGAGTCGCTGGCAGAGAACCCTGGTCTTCTTGTGGATCTTCTTGCCTGGGTGACTGATTTCCTGTTCAACTACTTCCCACTCCAGCAAGAAGACCCTGATTTGAGAGTCGGTCCATGGGCTATGGGAAGGATCTGAGGGCCTTCGTCCTTCCCGCTCCCCACTCCGGTCCGTACTGGCTTCTTGGGTGTTTCTCAACCTATTGCTGGGATTTGTTCTCCTCTGGTACTGCATGGTCCCTCCTGAGATTACTCTGCTCCACAGAGTCAGGGACCTGGGCTTCTCAGGGTGCTGTTGGGTGCAACGGAGGCTGGAGTGTGGAGGGAGAGCACTGCTCACTTTCCTGGCTTCTGCAGGTCCCATATTTTTTATTTTAAACATAATTCTTTATTGATTTTTTTGAAAGTTACATGTCATGTACCCCAACCCTGCTCACTTCCCAGTCCTTCCATATCTGTCCCTCACCGCTGCAGTACCCCCACCAAATTAATCAAAACCAAAACAAAATAAAATTAACAAACACAAACAAAAAATCTACCTTGATCCTCCATCTTCCCAACACCTCTCCATTCATCTTAGTGGCATGGGGGCCATCAGTGTGTTACTCAGTGTACCCCTTTGCTTCAGTCAGCCCCACCTACAAGATGTTCATTGCAATGAGTCATTGGTCTGGCTAAAAAGACTCTGGTTTCTGGCACACCATCATCACTGGGGCCTCATTAAAACTCTCTTGGATAGCCTGTTATTGCTCCGAGTCATGGAGATCCTGTCATTATCATTCTGCAAAACTAGTCCTTAGAAATAGTACATTTCCGACCTGAACCGGTTCACCCCTCCTTAGGCAACCTGGTGGTCCCCCGCTCCCAGGAGGTCACCATATTGATGCCGAACTTAGTGCGGACACCCGATCGGCATAGCACACTACAGCCCAGAACTCCTGGACTCAAGCCATCCTCCTGTCTCAGCCTCCCGAGTAGCTGGGACTACAGGCGTGCGAATGGCCAAAAGATACTTAAAGTCACGTTCAGTTTCCTTAGCGATCAGGGAAATGCAAATCAAAACAACTTTGAGATACCATCTTACACCTGTCAGAATGGCTAAAATCAAAAACACCAATGATAGCCTATGCTGGAGATGATGTGGAGTAAGGGGAACAGTCATCCATTGCTGGTGGGAATGCAAACTTGTGCAACCACTTTGGAAATCAGTGTGGTGGTTTCTCAGGAAATTGGGAATCAACCTACCTCAGGATCCAGCAATACCACTCTTGGGAATATTCCCAAATGATGCCCAAACATACTACAAAAGCATTTGTGCAACTATGTTCATAGCAGCATTATTTGTAATAGCCAGAACCTGGAAACAACCTAGATGCCCTTCAATGGGAGAATGGATCAAGAAAGTGTGGAATATATACACATTAGAGTACTACTCAGAGGTAAAAAAACAATGACATCTTGAATTTTGCATGCAAATGGATAGAAATAGAAAACGCTATCCTGAGTGAGGTAACCCAAACCCAAAAAGACGAGTATGGTATGTACTCACTCATTAGTGGACCCTAGCCATAAAACAAAGGACACTAAGCTTATAGCTCACAAGCTCAGAGAAGCCAAATAGCAAGGTGAACCCAAAGAAAAACATATATAGATCCTCTTGGAAATTGGAAGCAAACAAGATTGCCAGGCAAAAGTTGGGAATATGGGGGTGGGGATATAGTTAGGGGTAGGGAGGTGGGGGAAGGGGAGAGGGGGAAGGAGATGGGAGAAGGGAAGGACTGGGGAGAGCTTGGTGGAGTGAGAGGGTGG
>PVIU01023352.1:0-27564 GCA_004026605.1 Ondatra zibethicus
CTTCCTAGGCCAGGAGGGATGGGGGTGGGCCTTGGACTTCCAACAGGGCAGGGCACCATGCCCTCTTTCAAGGAAGAAGGGGGAGGGAGGAGGGGTGGGGGGGTAGTGGGAGGGGACCGGGAGAAGGGGAAGAAAGGAAAAAAAATTTTATTTCTTTAATTATGTTCTTGAATGGAAAAAATAAAACAAAACAATATATGGAAAAATAAATAAATAAATAAATAAATAAATAAAAAGAAAAGAAATTACAGAACTAACAGACGTTATGATTCAAATGGATTTAACAGACATCTATAGAGCATTCCACCCAAACACAAAAGAATTTACCTTCTTCTCAGCACCTTGTGTAAACCTCTCAAATACTGACCAAATACTTAATAATAAAGCAAATCTCAACAGCTGCAAAAAAATTGGATATCTTATCAGATAAATAACACTAATTGTAGAAAGCCCACAAACTCATGGAAATTGAACAATGCTCACCTGTATCAGCCCTGGGTCAAGAAAAAATAAAGGAAGAAATTAAAGATTTCTGCCCAATGCTCTGCTGTGGATCTCAGCCTCTGCTTCCATCAGTTGCTATGATGACATTTAAAATAGTCATCAATCTGACTGCAGGACAAGACCAGTTCAGGGCCCCTCTCCACTATTGCCTACGGTCTTAGCTGGGGTCATCCTTGTGGATTCCTGGGAATTTCTCTAGTACCAGGTTTCTTACTAGCCCCACAAGGCTCAATTAAGATATCACTTTCCTTGCTCTCTGTTGAAGAGAAAGTGAGAAGAAGCCTTCAACACATGGGCATAGGAGACCACTTCCTAAATATAACACCAGTAGCACAGACACTGAGAGCAACAGTACATAAATGGAACCTCCTGAAACGAAAGTTTCTGTAAAGCAAAGGACACAGTCAATAAGACAAAAAAGGCAACCTACTGAAAAAGAATTTCATCAACCCCACATCAGAATGAGGACTGATTTCCAAAATATATAAAGAACTTAAGAAATTAGACATCAAAATACCAAATAAACCAATTAAAAATGGGGTACAGAACTAAACAAAGAATTCTCAACAGAAGAATCTCAAATGTCCAAAAGACACTTAAGAAAATGTTCAGCATCTTTAGCCATCAGAGAAATGCAAATCAAAACAACACTGACATATCATTTTTCACCAGTCAGAATGGCTATGTTCAGAACCAACAATGATAGCTTATGCTGGAGATGATATGGAGTAAGTCATCCATTGCTGGTGGTAATGCAAACTTGTACAACCACTTTGGAAAGCAGTGTGACAGTTTCTCAGAAAATAGGAATCAACCTACCTCAAGACCCAGCAATGTCACTCTTGGGCATATACTAAAAGGTTGTTCAACCATACTACAAGGACATTTGTTTAGTTTTGTTTGTAGTGACATTATTTGTAATAACCAGAACCTGGAAACAACTTAGATATCCCTTAACTGAAGAATGGATAAAGAAAATGTGATACATCTACACAATGGAATACTACTCAGCAATAAAAACAATGACATCTTGAAATTTGCATGCAAATGGATGTAACTAGAGAAAAACATCCTGAGTGGGGTAACCCAGGCCCTGAGGATGAGCATGGTGTGTACTCACTCATAAGTAGATAGTAGCTGTAAAGCAAAGGTAAGGAACCTATAGTACATGGACCCAGAGAAGCTAAATAACAAGGAGAACCCTAAGAGAAACATATATAGATCCCCTTGGGAAGGGGAAATAGAAAATCTCCTGAGAAAATTCGGAGCATGGGGGTGGGGGAAGATGGAGGGAAGAAGAGGAGGAGGAAGGGAGATGGGGAGAGGAGGAGAACTGGACAAATGAATGATAATGATGACAGCTGAATAAACAAATGCAGATAGCACTCAGAGAAGAAAGTAAGAATCAATAGTTACATTCTCCAGTTTCTTCTTCTCTGTAAGTGAAGCTTCTGAACCTTCCAGAAGCAAGGTTGATCAGCTCTAACACAGAACCAACACAGATGGATGAAAATTATTTATTTTCTTTTTCCATGTCTGCATTGTATTCCCTAACTGACATCTTTTGGATCAAACAACTACTTAATGAAAACAAGTTGAATGGAGTGCTGGAACTTGAAAATCTATGTGACTGATTTAAGGGTTTTTGACTGAATAGATTTCAGTGACCAGATGTTTTGGTATTGTGTACACAGAATTTTAAGTTATAAGCCAAAAATGGGAAATAAAAGAAAAGGCAGATTAGTATTTGGCAAGCAAGCAATCTGGTCTATTACTCAATCAAGCAGTTTTGCACTTGAGAGAAATCTAGTAGATGTTTACTAGGTGAATGATCGAACTATCTAAATATAGTTTATACTTTTAGCAGTGATTTTGATTATTATAAATACCAAAGTTGAACAGAAGTACATTTCAAGGGTAGATAACACTGTCCTTAGGAGGTACAGCTTATTAAATGAAAATTCCAGTGCTCAAGGTGGATTATGAGTTACTGAGCATGAAGATTCCTGAGACCCCTACAACAATGCAACCACCGAAGTTGGTTGCCTACAAGAACTAGATGAATTAACATTCCACAAGTTCTGATAATTTTACACAGAAAACTGAAACTGAAATTAAGCTGGAAGCTTCCTTAATGCTGGCTAGTCTTCAAAGTACCAGAAGCTTCAGGCTGGGAGGAAACATTTATCATAGTGGTTTTATTGATCTGTGGATCCTATACGCTTCACTTCTCACCAGCCAGGCCGTGCGTCTCCATCAGTGGACGGAGCTCCAGCTCGTCATTGTGAGTGAGGTAACTCAGACAGAAACACAATTATTATATTACTCACTCATAGGTAGTTTTTAAATATAAAACAAAGAAAACCAGCCTACAAATGACAATCCCAGAGAACCTAGGCAACAATGAGGACCCTAAGAGAGACATACATGGATCTAATCTACATGGGAAGAGGAAAAAGTAAATTGGGAGCATGGGGACCTTGGGAGAAGATTGCAGGGGAGGGAAGAAGCACAGAGGGGAGCAGAGAAAAATGTAAAGTTCAATAAAAATGAATTAAAAAAGTATTTGCCAAAATTTCTGAAAACCAAAGTCCCAATATTAAAGACAAATAGTTGAGAAAAATAATATCTATTTCTGATTCAGACACAGGTTAGACTACATAACTTGCATTTATTGATTCTGTGAATTGTAATATTTAGGCAGGTTAGTACAAAGTCAGCTTCACTTACCCTTATCTCCTTCATATCTAACCAATCAGTTTTAAAATAGAGAGCATTCAAATACATTTGTTGATCAGAGTACTAAAGTCAGTCTCAGCAGGTTTTCACCCAGATTCATATAGCAACAGGTTTCATCTGAGTAGAAGCAGCAATTGTGCTCCAACATAAACCTTTAATCCCCTCAGATGCTCCGTGAACACTCTAAACCTATGTTCCTTGAACTTGATGTTTACACAGTCATTTGCCCAACAAAATACTCTGCTGCTTCTGCTTCAACAGTTCTCCCACTAGGAACTATTTGTATGTACTACACACATTGTTGTAAAAAATGCCATAACCCCCTACACCAAAAAATCAGGTCTGAATTAAAGTAGACTTACTACATTATTTTTTATGATTGGTTCAACCCCTAAATAAACATTTAAGGAAAAGGATTAGGGAAGATAATTTCTCCTAACTGAATCTACATGTAAAGCTGATCACGTTACCCTTATATTCAAGGTGATGATTTTTGATGCAATAAGACACATTACAAATGTGGAGAAAATCAATTTAGTCATTAAGAAAAACAAGAGTTCCTAGGCAACCACACTCCAAAATAAAAAGCACTAGAAGGGTAGTCAAAACAGTTACCACATGTGTGTCATGACAGCAACACAAAGCTGCAGAGACTTTCTTTTTTTTTATTGATTTTTATTGAGCTCTACATTTTTCTCTGTTCCCCTCGCTGCAGAGACTTTCAAAAGGACTTGTGATGCTGAATTACTACTGGCACTTTTGACACTCAGGAAATTATAGAGAGTTACCTTTTAGTGATGAGAAAATTGAATTGTAGGAGCAGGGAAATAAAAAATTGAAGTGATGTCAAAACAATGGGAGATATCTTCTAAGGCTTGCCCAGACCTTTCCTATTATTTAGGACATACAACTGTTTTGGTACATGTTGTTTTATGACATCACTGAACTGGAACAAATAACTTCAATTTTTATTTTTTTCATATTCTTTTATTTTTTTATTCAAAAAATAATTTACATTTCCTCCCCTTCTCCCAGTCCCTTCCCGCTCCCCCCCACCCCTTCACCCTTCTTCCATCTCCCTGCTTCCTTAATAGAGGACATAGTACCCTGCCCTGTGGGAAGTCCAAGGCCCTCCCCCCTCCATCCCGGCCTAGGAAGGTATGTATCAAAATAGACTAGGTTCCCAAAAAGTTAGTACATGCAGAAGAGATAGGTCCTAGTGCCATTGTTGATGGCTTCTCAGTCTGCCCCTATTGGCAGCCACATTCAGAGAGTCCGGTTTGATCATATGCTCATTCAATCCCAGTCCAGCTGGCTTTGGTGAGCTCTCATTAGTTCAGGTACACTGTCTCAGTGGGTATACCAGCCCCTCAAAGTCCTAACTTCCTTGCTCATCTTCTCCCACCTTCTGCTCTTCAACTGGACCTTGGGAGCTCAGTCCATTGCTCTGATGTGAATGTGGATCAAGAAAGTGTGGAATATGTACACATTAGAATACTACTCAGCGGTAAAAAACAATGACATCTTGAACTTTGCATGGAAATGGATGGAAATAGAAAATGCTATCCTGAGTGAGGTAACTCAAACCCAAAAAGATGATTATGGTATGTACTCACTCATTAGTGGACCCTAGCCATAAACAAAGGACACTAAGTTTATAGCTCACAAGCCTAGAGAAGCCAAATAGAAAGCTGAACCCAAAGAAAAACATATATAGATCCTCCTGGAAATTGGAAGCAAACAAAATCGCCAGACAAAAGTTGGAAGCATAGGGGTGGGGATAGAGGTGGAGGTAGGGAGGGTGGGGGAAGGTGAGAGGGGGAAAGAGAAGGGAGAGGGGAAGGACTGGGGAGAGCTTGGGGGAGTGGGAGGGTGGAGATGGAGGAAAGGTGGATGTTGGAGAAGGGAATAAGATATCTACATTATTGGAGTCATTTTACGATTGGCAAGATACTTGGCTCTAGAGGGGATCCCAGGTGTCCACAGGGATGTCCCCAGCTAGGTACTTGGGCAGCAGAGGAGAGGGTACCTAAACTAGCCTTGTCCCATAGTCATATTGATGAATATCTTGATCACCACCATAGAAATTTCGTCAGATGGATGGAGATAGAGACAGAGACCCATAACTTCAGTTTTTAAAGGAATGTGTTCTTCAGGCTTATGTCTTATATTTCTTTGGTTTTTCATATTCATAAAAGCAAAAGCGTTGATTTAACATGATCGTGATTGGTTGGTAAGTTACAGATATTTTGGTGTCTCAAGGGTCATTTTATAGTTTGTATTTTAGAATATTTTTGTATTTTGAAATATTTTAAACATTTTTAAAAGTTTCAGATGTGAGATTTCAATACAGAATATCAAATATAAAACAAAACTTAGAGTAATAAAACATTGTGCACAACTTTTTAAAACAATATAAGCTTTTCTTTTTATACTGTAAAATTCAATTTGCTAATGTTGGAATGTGAGAAAAAAGCTGAGAAAGAAATCAGAGAATCATCATCATTCACAATAGCCACAAATAGCATAAAATACCTTGGGGTAACACTAACCAAAGAAGTGAAAGAACTGCTCTACAGTAACTTTAAGTTTTTGAAGAAAGAAATTAAAGAAGATATTAGAAAATGGAAAGATCTTCCATGCTCTTGGATAGTTAGGATAAAAATAATAAAAATGGCATTCCTACCAAAAGCAATCTACAGATTCAATGCAATCCCCATCAAAATCCCAATACAATTCTTCACAGATGCTGAATTAACAACATTCAACTTTATATGGGAAAACGCAAAAACCAAGGATAATCAAAACAATCCTCTATAATAAAGGAACTTCTGCAGGCATCTCCATCCCTGACATCAAACTCTATAATAAAGCTACAGTAATGAAAAGGGCTTGGTATTGGCCTAAAAACAGACAGATTGACCAATGGAATCAAATTAAAGACCTGGATATGAATCCACACAACTGTGAACACCTGATTTTTGACAAAGAAGCTAAAATTATATAATGGAAAAAGGAAAGTATCTTCAACAAATGGTGGTGGCATAACTGGATGTAGAAGAATACAAATAGATCCATACCTATTCCCATGCACTAAACTCAAGTCCAAATTGATTAAAGACCTCAATATAAATCCAACCACACTGAACCTGAAGTTGCATGGACTTCAATGCAAGAGCACAGAAGAATACTTTCTAAATAAAACCTTAGTAACACAGACACTGAAAGCAACAATAAATAAATGGGACCTCCTGAAACTGAGAAGTTTCTGTAAGGCAAAGGAAACAGTCAATAATAGAAAAGGTAGCTTATAGAATTAGAAAAGATCTTCACCAACCCCACATCACACAGAGAACTGATCTCTAAAATATATAAATAACTCAATAAATTAGACATCAAAATATCAAAATAACCAATTAAAACATGAGGTACAGATCTAAATGGAGAATTCTCAGCAAAATAATTTCAAACGGCTGAAAGACGCTTAAGGAAATATTCAATATCCTTAACAGTCAGGGAAATGCAAATCAAAACAACTCTGAGATGCCATCTTATTTATACCTGTCAGGATCACTAAGATCAAAAAATACCAATATTAGCTTATGCTGGATAGGATATGGAGTAAGGGGAACACTCCTCCATTGCTGGTGGGAATGCAAATTTGTACAACCACTCTAGAAATCAGTATGGAGGTTTCTCAGAAAATTGGGAATCAACGTACCTCAAGACCCAGCAATACCACTCTTGGGCATATACCCAAAGGATGCTCAACCATATTACAAGGACATTTGTTCAACTATGTTCATAGCAGCATTATTTGTAACAGCCAGAACCTGGGAACAACCTTGATGCTCCTCAACTGAAGAATGAATAAAGAAAATGTGATATATCTACACAATGGAGTACTACTCATCAATTAAAAAAAATGACATCTTGAAATTTGCATGAAAATGAATGGAACTAGAAAAAAATCATCCTGAGTGAGCTAACCCAGACCCAGAAGGATGAGCATGGTATGTACCCACACATAAGTGAGTACTAGCTATAAAGCAATGGATAAATAGCCTATAATCCATGAACCCAGAGAAGCTAAGTAACAAGGAGTACCCTAAGAGAAACATACATAGATCTTCCTGGGAAGGGAAAACAGACAAGATTTCGTGAGAAAATTGGAGAACATGGGGATAGGGAGAAAAGGGAAGGCAGAAGCAGAGAAGGGGAGAAAGGGAGAAGGAGAGAAGAGGAGGGGGAGGGGAACAAGAGGGAACAAAATGGTTGAGATGGGGGAAGGAGAGAGATGGAAAACAAGAAAAGAGATCTTGATTGAGGGAGTCCTTATGGGGCTAGCAAGAAACCTGGCACTAGAGAAATTCTTAGGAATCCACAAGGATGACCCCAGCTAAGACTCTAAGCAATAGAGGAGAGGGGGCCTGAACTGGCCTTGCCCTATAGTCAGATTGATGACTATCTTAATTGTCATCATAGAGCCTACATCCAGCAACTGATGGAAACAGATGCAGAAAACCACAGCAGAGCATTGCACTGAACCTCCAATGTCCAGCTGGAGTGAGAGGAGTGAAAATACAAGCAAAAAGTCAAGACAATGATGGGGTTACCCACTGAAACAGCTTACCTGAGCTAATGGGAGCCCAACAACTCCAGTCTGACAGTGAGGGAACCAGCATAGAACCACACTAGGCCCTCTGAATTTGGGCGACAGTTGTATGTATGGCTGAGGCAGATTGGGGCCACTGGCAGTGAAAGCAAGATTTATCCCTACTTCTTGTTCTGGCTTTTGGAACCTGTTCTCTCTGGAGGGATACTTTGCTCAGCCTAGATATACTGGGGAGGGCCTTGGACCTTCCTCAAAACAATGTGCTAAACTTTGTTGACTCCCCAAGGGAAGCCTTGCCCTCTCTGAGGAGTGGATGGGGAGTGAGGTGAAGGTAGGGTTAAAGTGGAGGGAGAAGGAGGAAGGAAGGGAGTGGGAAATGGACTTGGCATTTAAAATGAGAAGAGATAGTTTTTTTAAAAAGTTAAAGGACTATTTTAAACTATCAGTAAAAAATTCTTGCTCAATAATTCTGAGGAAAAGGATCACATCTAAAGATAATAGATTCACCTTTCAAAATGGGCTGATAAAATCACAACTTAACATTAATAAGAAAGGTCAAATGGATAGTCCCATTCTTTATACATACCAAGGAATGGGCTGGCAAATGTGTGGAGGCCTTACCTAAGTACAGTGAAAGGGGAAGTACATGCAAGTACAAATAAATCTCATCAGTAATATAATTTTGACATTTTTCCTGGAATGCTCTAGCAATAGTCCTGGGAGAGACACTTTCTGGAGAACAAGTTACAAAAGTAAAGACAAATGATAGCCTTTTTAGAATGAAATATTCTAAAGAATGAAATTCTAATAAAATATTTAACAGAGTAGCTTCATAAATTATTTAAATCTATACTTCTTTTGTGGAAATATGAAACAACAACAAAAAACTGAATAAAATAAAATGGAGTTATTGCTATAATTCCCATGCCCATGAACATGGAGATCCATGGAAATGAGTAGAGCACAGTCATCATCATTTTCTTTGTTTTTCTTTCCACAAATTATCATTACTACATAAGTAGATACCTTTGCAAAAGGACTGCCTAGAAAATGTCTGAAAAAATACCATGAACAGCTCCCCAACAAGATAAATGTTATTAGAAATGATTATCTTAAAAAGTTATTTTTCACTGAAAATATAATGGATTATTTGTGTCTATAAATATTGGAATCACAATGTTTTCTCTTACTATATTTTAATTGGTTATGTTTTTATTTTCTCTCAGAAGCTTGTACTTTTCTAATTAGAGACAGAAAGGGAGTGGATCTGGATGGAAGAATAAGTGGGAGAAGTAGAGGGAGGGGACTTTGTATTCAGATTATATTGTGTTAAAAAAGAAATCTATGTTTAATAAATGGATAAACAAAGAAGAACCAAAACAACAACAACAGTGCAACAACAACAACCAAAACAGAAGCTAAAATCAGATAGGAGGGGATTTCCCCCAACTGACACATACATTGTGGAGGTGTTGTCATTATATGCCAGCCTCTTCTAGGAACATCAAGAGGAGAGATGCTATTTTTAAATTAGCACTGAATCATAATGCCAGACAAGTAATCTGATATTAGAACAAATATTTTTTAACTATCTCCAAAAGTTAGACAAAATAAGACAGAATAATTATATTCTAAGTAGAACATAGAATTTCTATTTAAATTTTTGAAGATTTGTTTTATTTTTGATTATGAGTATGTGTGTGGGTGTGTGTAGTTATATACACTTCAGTGTCTGTGCCTACAGAAACAGAAGTGGAGATTTATCCCCTGATGCTGGAATCATGAAAGACTGTGAGGACCTGACATAGACACTGTAAGCCAAATTCAGGTTCTCTGGAACAACACGAAGTGCTCTCAACCTTTGAACCCTCTATTTCACCCCAGCATCAGGCACCTGTGATTTTACACAAACAATAATTAAAAGAAAAAAATAAAAAAAGAAACTGAAAAGAGTAAGCAAGATTCATAATTGTCTTCATCTGATTTTGCCAGAAATTATAATTTTCCAAATAATGACAAAACATATTTTCCCTGTATATAACTGAGCCTAATTTGGAAATAAAACATTTTGGTCAAAATATTGTTAAAAATAAGTGATGTTGGCTGGGCGGTGGAGGCGCATGCCTTTAAGCCCAGCACTAGGGAGGCAGAGTCAGGCAGATCTCTGTGAGTTCAAGGCCAGCCTGCTTTACAAGAGCTAGTTCCAGGACAGGCTCCAAAGCAACACAGAGAAACCCTATCTCAAAAAACCATAAATAAATAAATAAATAAATAAATAAATAAATAAGTGGTATTTTTTATTGCTTTAAAGGGAACATATAAACTTAATCAATTTCTTAAAAACTAAAACCATGGAGCTAAAGAGGTAGCTCAGCAGTTAAGAAAACTTGCAGCTCTTCCAGGGGACCTGTGTTGGGTTTCCCAGCACCCACATGCTGATTTCTGGGAGCCCACAGTGACTCAGTTCTGAATACTGAGTCCGTCTTGAGTTCAAACTTGTCTGCTCAGTTAGTGTTGGGAGCAGTGAGAATGCTTTGATAAAACCCATGGGAAAGAACTTGTTATCTAGTTAAATGTGTAATTTCATACTGCTGACAATTGCAGGAAGTACATTGTGAGAGATTATGAAACTACTTGTTTCTTGATTCAGTTACATAATAGGGATATAGTTTTCTTAAGACATTTGCCTATACTGTGTCAGTATTGTTTTATTTCTGCCTTTTAGTTTGTATATAAGCAGGTTGAGAAATAAACTTGATGCTTCAGTATTGACTGACAGCCCTTCCTACTCTGTTCTGTCTTCTGTTTTTCTTTAATCATCAAGATTCTTTTCAGGTACCCCAGTTGACTTGTCAGCTGGCTCCAACACTGATTCATAACCATCCATAGTTTAAGGGGATCCAACATTTTCTTCTAATCTCTATGGGCACCAAGAACCTGGTATACGTACATACATACACACACACACACACACACACACACACACACACACACACACACACACATATGTTAGATACATTTATTAAAAATAACTCCAAGGCAATGAAAAATTATATCTCCAATGTATAGAGAAGGTCAATGTGAGTTAACAAGAAACCTTGGAAGATGGACCTAAGAAGACCAGTACTTTGGATGGTTCTGTAGAACTAGGGGTATAGAAGCTCTTTAGCAAAACAAAGTATAGACCTTAATAAAACCTCTTTACTCTGAGATGAGATCTAAGAGGTAAAACTACAGGCATAAGCAGGGCTGCTGATGTTGGTCAGGTAGTAAAAGTACCTATCACCAAGCATGCTGTTGACTTGAATTCAATCCCCATGATCTACATGGAAGTAGGAGAATCAACTCCTGCAAGTTGTTTCCTGGTCTGATCTACACACACAAACACACACACATACACACTTACTCACACACTCACACACACACACAATATGAATGAATGAATAAATAAATGAAAGTAAAAGGTACAAGCTAAAATTAAAAATACAAGGTCGGACCATACCCAAAATTCATTAGTCTTAGCACTCAAAGTCTAGGCTAAGTCATCTTATTTCTTTTTTTCAGAGCTTCTTGCTTTTGCACATATTTTTTATAGGATTGTAATATCAGTCTGAATCTTAAGCTATTTCTGCAATGTTATATGTATAATCCTCACTACTGAAAAATATTAATAGCAAGAATAATTTGATATGCAGGAGACAAGAATCATGATTTAAAAAATTAAGTGAAATATTTTAATAGACCAAAGGAACATAATGAAAAGACCATGGAGGCTTTGAAACATGGACTTCTACATTCTTGACATAAACTATTAGAAATTGTAATTAGTCAAAATTTACACTAGTAATATTATGAGAGTTACTTACACAAGGTTCAACTACAAACATATCTACGAAAGTAAAATTAAACTGAGGGTTGGAAAAATGACTCAGTTGATAAAATACTAGTATTCAAGCATGAGTACTCATTCTTGGATCCTCAGACACCCATGTAAATGTCAGGTACTCATGGTGGCCCAACTACATTCCAGTTTCTAAAGGCATCCTCCAGAGAAAGTTAACTAAGAAGACTAGCTAAATTTTGGAGCTCTGGGTTTGTCTGAGAGACCCTTGCATTAATGAGCAATATGGTAGAGCAATCAAAAATGATTCTTCTGTCACTTTCAACCTTCAAATGCATTCAGCCTTCAAATGTGTACACAGATGCACCTGTACATATGTGTGTTCCCTTTAAAAACATGTATATACATGCAAGCACAGTGCATATATACATAGAAAATGGAAAAGAAAGAGTGAAAGTAAAGTGGAATATGTCTAATAGATATATAGAACAAGCAGGAATAGTTACACTCACTGGAATAGCAAGGAGTTCATATAAAACCTAGGCAATTCTGTCTGACCACCAAGCTTTTCTCCTTAGATAGAAGATTTTGAGCTGAGAATTGCAAGTAAATGTACACATTTCATTACTATAAGCATCAATTAGAATATCCTATAAACAAAACTAGGCAGTGGTGGTGCACACTTTTAATCTCAGCACTTGGGAGGCAGAGGCAGGTGGATTTCTGTGAGTTCAAGGCCAGCCTGGTCTACAAGAGCTAGTTCCAGGACAGGCTCCAAAACTACAGCAAAACCCTGTCTTGAAAAACAAAAGAAAAAAGAAATGTTCTATAAACAAATCAGAATTATAGAAAAATAAGTTATCAAATAAGTAGTTTTTCTTTTGCTAAAAAATCTCAAAAGCTGTGTTCCCATTTGATTAATTAAATATTGTAGTATTTGTAAAAAAAAAAGTCACTCTATTAAAATAACATTAGATTTCCTTTTCAAATAATGACAATTAAACTAATTGGAGATTAATTGCTTTATAATCTCAGAAAATCCTGTAAACTCCTCAGCAGATGAAGTTTGAAGACCTGCAATGTAATGAATTACAATACATGCAAATTGCATGTTACTATTTCTGCCATTGGATTGAGCAGTTAGAAAGCATTCATAGTATTTCTATGATTTGCAATTGAGATTGCTAAACACATTAGTATGCAATGTGACTTTATGTTATTTTTCCAAATATTTCACAATCCCTCTATAATTGCATCATTATGTAAAATGCACTGTTCTCTGAACTAATGAAGAAAACTTGAGTTTTTATGAAATGAAATGCAATTCAATGAAAATATTTTAATGGTTCCAGAATTAAAACATAGACATTTAGATATACCCAACCTTCTATAAAAGCCTCTAAAAAGAGAAAGTTTTGTTTTTCTGATAAACTCATAACCTCATTTTCTAATTCTTTATAACAGCTTTTATTTTTAAGAGTAAAACCCAGATGGTAAAAAGCTATCTCATATAAATCAAGTGTAAAGAAGGTCCAATGCCTTTTTTAAAAGGCAGTGTTATCAAAATCTTGATGGACTAGTTTTCCATAGTTTATTATATAGATAGAACACATTATGTATGATTTATAGGCACTTTCTAAAACTACTCTTTCAGTTCCATACGAGAAATCAAAGGCAATGTGGTAGAGATTTACAGACTGAATAAACAAAAATACATGTTCACTATTCTAGGATATTCTAGTTTTATTTCTGTCACAATTATCCTAGCAAAAAGCAACTGAGGGTTGACAGGGTTTATTTGTCTGAAAATTCCAGGCAACTGTCAATTACTAAGGTAAAGTCAAGGCAGGAGCTTAAGGCATCACATCCACAGTCAGTATCGTCATAGAAGCTTCTTCTTGCAGTAGATGGTAATGAATACATGAATGCACAACTGAACAGTATACAGAATGAGGTTTTGTAGCATTGAGATCTAAGACTCAGAAATCTATGAAAGAGAGGGCAAGGGTTGAAGAAGGATGCTTAAAAGAAATTCCACACTAGCTCAGAATTAAGAAATAGATCGTTGTTTATTTAGGGGTAGATACACAAATCAGAATCCTCTGCTGGAAAAGAGCACAGAAACCAAATCCTGTAGCTGGAAAAGAGAGCAGACACATGCTCCACATTGGCATAAATAGTACAAGAGGCCACGGGGTAACAATTGGCTTTAGGATTTCCTACAGCAAAGGGTAGACTTGAAGAGTCAGAGGTAGCTGAGTAGTACTCTAATGTGTAGATGTGCCACAATTTCTTTATCAGTTCTTGCATTGAGGGGCACCTAGGTTGTTTCCAGGTTCCGGCTATTACAAATAATGCTGCTATGAACATAGTTGAACAAACGCCTTTGTAGCATGATAGGCCATCTCTTGGGTATATTCCCAAGAGTGGTATGGCTGGATCCTAAGGTAGGTTGACTCCCAATTTCCTGAGAAATCGCCACACTGATTTCCAAAGTGGTTGCACAAGTTTGTATTCCCACCAGCAATGGATGAGTGTTCCCCTTATTCCACATCCTCTCCAGCACAGGTTATCATTGGTGTTTTTGATTTTATCCATTCTGATACGTGTAAGATTGTATCTCAAAGTTGTTTTGATTTGTATTTCTCTGATAGCTAAGGAAGTTGAACATGTCCTTAAGTATCTTTTGGCCATTTGAAATTCTTATGTTGAGAATTGTCTGTTCGGTTCAGTACCCCATTTTTTAATTGGGTTATTTATAATTTTTGTCTAATTTCTTGAGTTCTTTATATATTTTGAGATCAGACCTGTGTCTGATGTGGGGTTGGTGAAGATCTTCACCCATTCAGTAGGTTGCCTTTTTGTCTTATTGACTGTATCCTTTGCTTTACAGAAGCTTCTCAGTCTCAAGAGGTCCCATTTATTCATTGTTGCTCTTCTTGTCTGTGCTACTAGGATTATATATAGGAAGTAGTCTCCTGTGCCCTTGTATTTCAGGCTACTTCCCACTTTCTCTTCTATCAGATTCAGTGGGGTAGGATTTATATTGAGGTCTTTAATCCATTTGGACTTGAGTTTTGTGCATGGTGATAGATATGGATCTATTTTCATTCTTCTACAGGCTGACAACCAGTTATGCCAGTGCCATTTGTTAAAGATGCTTTCTTTCTTCCATTGTATAAATTTAGCTTCTTTGTCAAAAAACGGGTGTTCATAGGTTTGTGGATGAATATCCGGGTCTTCGATTTGATTCCATTGGTCAATGTCTCTGTTTTTATACCAATATCAAGCTGTTTTCATTACTGTAGCTCTGTAATAGAGTTTTATGTCAGGGATGGTAATGCCTCTGGAAGTTCCTTTATTATATAGGATTGTTTTGGCTGTCCTGGGTTTTTTGCTTTTCCATATAAAGTTGATTATTTTTGACATCTTGAATTTTGCGTGCAAATGGATGGAAATAGAAAACATTATCCTGAGTGAGATAACACATACCCATACGAATATGGTATGTACTCACTCATTAGTGGATTCTAGCCATAAGCAAAGGACATTGAGCCTATAGTTCATGTTCCTAGAAAAGCTAAGTAATAAGGTGAACCCAAAGAAAAACATATATAGATCCTCCTGGAAATTGGAAGCAGAGAAGATCGCCAGGCAAAAGTTGGGAGCATGGGGGTGGGGGTGGGATGGGGAAAGGGGAGAGAGGGAGAGAGAAGGGAGAAGGGGAGGGTTGGGGAGAGCTGGGGGGAGTGGGATGATTGAGATGGAGGAAGGACGGATATGGGAGCAGGGAAGAAGAAATCTTAATTTTGGAGCCATTTTGGGGTTGGCAAGAGGCTTGACTCTGGAGGGATTTCCAAGTATCCATGGGGATGTCCCCAGCTAGGACCCTGGGCAGTGGAGGAGAGGGTGCCTGAACTGGCCTTGTCCCGTAGTCAGACTAATGACTATCTTGAATATCACCATAGAATCTTCGTCCAGTGACAGATGGAGATAGAGACAGAGACCCACATCAGAGAACTGGACTGAGCTCACAAGGTCCAGTTGAAGAGCAGAAGGAGGGAGAATATGAGCAAGGAAGTCAAGACCGCAAAGGATTGGTTCACTCACTGAGACAGTGTGCCTGATATAATGGGAGCTCACCAAAGCCAGCTGGACTGGGACTGAAGGAGCATGGGATCAAACTGGACCCTCTGAATGTGGCTGACAATTGGGGCAGACTAAGAAGCCAATGTAATGGCACTGGGATTTGTCTCTACTGCATGTAATGGCTTTTTGGAATGTAGTCTATTTGGAGGCATACCTTCCTAAGCTTGGATGGATGGGGTGAGGGACTTGGACCTCCCACAGGGCAGGGTACCCTGCCCTCTCTTAGGTCTGGAGGGGGAGGGGAGTGGGTTAGTGGGGAGAATGGGAGGGAAATGGGAGGAGGGGAGGAAGTGGAAATTTTGAATGGTATTATTTATAAAGCAATAAAAAAATAAATAAAAGAATCAGAGGTAATGGTTGTCTCCAAAGAAACAGGGAAATGAGAGGAGGGGAGGAAGTGGAAATTTTGAATGTTATTATTTATAAAGCAATAAAAAAATAAATAAAAAAGAGTCAGAGATAGTGGTTGTCTCCAAAGAAACAGCATCTTCCAGACACAGCAGAACTGATACACACATGAGACTTTGAAATGCTCAGAAAACGTGTGCAGGTTCAATCCAGACAAAATTCCAGCAGTAAAAAGGCAAAGTGGGCACAAATTTCCACTCATAAATAGGGAGTTGTTTGCAATTGATATCTGCTGGGGAAGGGGAAACTAGTGTTTTTCCAATGGAGTGTCACTGGGAACATAAATCACACTCCAGGGCAGACCCTATGTTCAGGAGCAGTTACCCAACACAAAACAAATTTCTTGTTTTGTGTGTATGCATATGATTGCAAATGGTGTGTGTTACTAATTTTCTTCTGTTTTTCTATTTTGTTATTTTGCCTGTTTATTATTTATGTATTTATTTATTTATTGAGAACATTAAGTTGGGTGGGTAGGAAGGTGGGGAAGATGAAATGGAAGGAGCTGGGGGAGCCATCATTATAAGATATCTCTTAGACCTATGAAAAACTGTTACTTTATTATTCAAGAGATAAAAGATTTGGCAAGCTCTCCTTTGTATAATTATTGCAACATAGACAGCAGAGCATAGAATTCTCATTTAATTCAAGATAAACAAACAACAGGTCATTTAATAGCTCTGCTGCAATATCCAACCTTTCATAATGCAATTTTTTTCTATACACTTGAAGATGTGCTCCAGGTATTAGCTCGAACACATTTAAAAACCAAATTCTTGAGTCAAAAAAGAATCCCCACCTATGAAAACACTATAAATTAGCAAAAGTCTGAAATTGTTAGGGTGGTTTTATTTTTTCATTTCTATTTCTCCATTCTTCATAAATCTTTATGAACATTTCCTCTTCTGATTTAATAGGACTCACTGATTCACGAGTAGGGGTAAATATTACAACCCACAAATGGAAACATTACATGAACCCTATAAAATGCAATGGCCTGGTTCTGGTAATCAGAGTTTGTTGTGACGATACTAAGAATCAATTTTAAGTATTAAATCCCCTATCAGAGAAAACTCAATAACAACAAAAATCTACAGAAATAAGTAAGATTGTCAGGTTAATATGGTTGAAAATGTCGGTGTGTGTGTTTGCAGTAGAACTGAGTTCCCTGTAGTGATGGAAAGGCATTAATAAACATAAAAGCTCCTTGATGATGAGAGCCTCAAGTTTTCTTTTCAGTGGACAATGCTGGCCTGGTATCACCACTTTACAAGTGACCAGAAAACTCCACTTTTTGAAGCAGTTACACATAAACATAAAGATGACCAAGGAAAACAGTAAAGTGAACAATTTTGCCTGGGTTGACTTTTCTTGTTACAACCTCTTCAATCTCACTCTTTTTTTTCACTTGAAGATAAGCATCTTCTTCAATTTTAGGACAATAGTTCCTTGTTTATAATTTACACCTTTTGTATCAACGCAAGTATCTTCTAAAGATTATGTGTTTTTAATTTTTTGATTTTAAACTTTAACTGAGAGGAAAAGCATGGAATTCTTTAATGATGCCTCAGTGTTTTTGACATTCACATTGATGTCAGCAACAAATTTCATTAATTTCAGAAAATGTATGGTATGCTAAGGTATAAATATATCACGATTTCTCCATTCAAAGGTTTATGGATAATTTAGGTATTTCCTAATTGAACCAACAGGCAAATGCTTCTATGGATAATCCTGTGTGTGATTTCAGCTACACAGTCACAAGTACCTCCCTTGGGCATACCTCTAGAATAAAAGGTACTGAGTTTTATGACATGTACAAATTAAACTTTCCTATTGCCACATGAATTGTACCAGCCACACTGCCAACGCTGGCAGACAAAGTTCTGTGCCACACTGTGATTCTAATTATTGGTCAGGTTAACTAAAACTGTTCTTATTATAAGCTTAGAAATTCTGTGGGTTTTCCAGTTGTTCTTTACTATCTTCAATGAACAGAAAATCTTCAATTTTATTGTAGCAAAATTTAGCCATCTCTTCTTTTATGATTGGTAAAATTTTTATCTAATTCACAATGTATCCTTCCCACTTTAAGCCCTTAATTACATATTTATGCCTCTTCACATTAAACCAACCTGTAATTGATTGATTTACAGAAGCAATTTCAGATTTATTTTCACCAAATGATTTCACAGCTATCCCCCTTTATTTAATAACTCATCTTTAATCCTACTGATTAATTTCTCTTTCACAAACTATCAAATGCTCCTCTTCTCTGATGCACTTCAGTCTCATTTAGAGGCATTTAGTGTTTTATTCTTTTGAACTATAATTTCTAGAGTCCCTTAGAATGTGCTGTGTCTGACAAATGATAAGTATCTTTGATAAGTGTATCTCACTTCAAAAAACGCTGAACAGAGATACATATCCCCATCATCTTTGTTGCATCATTTACATATTTTGCATTTCACACTCCGTGATTCTTTTTTTCCTCCTTATTAAATGAGACCATTTAATTATCTGGTCTCATCAGTAAGAACTTTCTCCAGAACTATTTTTACCCTACTGATTGCTTCATTTGTGTATAGCAAACTTCTGAGCCCACTCATTCAGTTCTTTCTTCAATTTTAAAGTAGTATGCTGATGGTTGAAAACATCTCTTTTTTCTGTTCAAATATTGCTCCTTCTTCACATTTCCAGCTTCTATTATTTCTTTAAGTATATTGAACACTGTGAGTCTAATTCTGTCTAGTAATTTTGATATGTGATAATGTCATTACTGGTCTTGTCCTGTTTATGGTTTCTGTGGGTTCTTATGCAATTTCTCTCTCTCTCTCTCTCTCTCTCTCTCTCTCTCTCTCTCTCTCTCTCTCTTCTCTCTTCTCTCTTCTTTCTTCTCTCTCCATCCCTCTTCCTTTCACTTTCTCTACACTCTCTCCCTCACAGTTTTATTTTCTCTTGCTGTATCAGAGAGCAATACCCGTAGAGATTTTTAAGAAAGTGGTTAAAGCTGGTGTCTTCTAATCAATCAAAGGAAGAAATAGTATTTTTTCAGTTTCCTTACATCATTACTAATGACCTACCATTTATATTAAATTCAGCAATTCCACCCTTTTCCATGTACACACAAAATAATTGGCAAACTTTTCCATTCTCTGTAATTTTAGTGATGTATATAAATAGGTGTAATTTATTTATAACCTGTTTAAAATGACCCTTATTAATTTTAAATGTAAAGTGTTTGGGGGTCGTTAATTTGACATCACATAGGAATTAGAATAGTACAGAGATGTGAGCATATTTTCCCTCCATTTATTCAGAACCCAAGCTTAGGAAACTTTTATAAAAGTAAAAGTTCTCCCTTGAGTTCAAGGCATTTCTCTCAATGTGAGGAATCTGTTTTAAAAAAAAATGCGGTAATAGCAATTCTGGGATTATTCTTTAGGCATTGGCAGAAAGGCAGCTAGATTAACTCAGGCATTCTCAGAGATAGGCTATAGATTACAGAGAGCCATTTATGCAAGACAGTAATGCTACTAATAAAATTGCAATAACCAGGTGGTAGGTCTGCTGCCGTTTTTCAAGTTTCTTTGGTAAGTGGCTCTAAGTAGCAATTTCCATACCCCTCCCCCCCCAAAAAAAAAAATCACAGATTTCATGAGGCCTAGAGCCTCATGAGGTGTTTTTAACTCTTATTTGTTGGTTTGGTTTGAGCTCAGATTCTGATTTTCCCCACCAACGTCACTTGAATGGAGCAACTTACCCACTGATGTTAATGTCTTCTCATTGGTCAAATCATTTCATTCTTTCTTCAGTTCATGGTAATTTGCCTTCCACAGTCCTTTCCTATCTGGGCGACCCTGGACCAATAGTTAGCATTTATCATCCCTACCTTGTTTAGATTTATCAACTATAGCAAGTATAATCCAGAAGACAATTTCTTAATCCTACCTCCTAGCAAAAAGTTCATTAAAAGGTTCATTTGTTTTTTACATTAGCTTTTTGAGGTTACCTGAATGGGTCTTCCATCAGGAGTCAGAACCTCTTCTGAAAGTTCCATCATCTTTAAGGCCATGAGAGCAATGGGTTTGGCATGACAGAGGCTTTTTCTATGCAGCCCTGCGGCAACACAGTATGCATCCCCGATTGTTTCCACCTGCAGCAATCAGACAAACCAAATGCAAACATAATGAATCAGAAGAGAAATGACTAGTTGTCAGCAATCACAAATGCTGCTGAGAAACATGTCAAGTAAGCATCAATTAATGAAGAAATCAGACAACTGAGTGTCATCCTAGTAGAGTTTGAAAACAGCTATGAAAAAAATCCTAACATCTCACTTCAGGTTGTTCATTATCACCACAGATGATCACTGACATTAGGAATGACTGGAATATGATTATTCCTACAAAATAGAATTGCCAGTATTTTACCTATATGGTTCCCAATGATGACTTTCTCAATAAGCATCCTTGTATCTTTTTCAACTTTCAATCGTCTTTTGAAAAGCTTTTGTTTCTTACCTTCAGCTTTCCCAACTTTCATGTTGCCTCAGAATTCTACATTCCATTCATCTGTAATTTGATGTCAGATCTGGTTTAAGTTATTCTTAATAATTATAATACTTAAATTTATTAAAATAATACTTCATGCCATTCATCATGTTAAGCACTTTTTATATGTTATCCAATATTAAATAAAAGAAACTGATGTAAAAAATCATTATATTTGATCTGAGAAATGTGAAACAGGATGGCAAAAAGGTCATAATTATACAATGACATAAATACTTATCAGGCCCTATTAAAGTACTCTCTGGCCCTAATATAATTCTATTGTCAGAATGAATTCTAATTGGCCATTATTGTTTAATTGTTTAAAATATTAAACCAATATTCAATGCCCCTGATTTCCAAAGCTTTGTTGTGAGATCATCAATAGTTCATCCTACTGGAGTTCTGATGTAGACTCCTGTTTCCTGCTTTGAATGGGTTCTACAAATCTAAATTTGGATCCTTGTACAGCTACTACTGTGATCCATTGAGCTGTCTTCACAGTCCTGGTCCTTTTTATTTCTACATGTCATTAAATTTCAGAAGGTTGTCAGCTATGGAATTTGAAATTACCTTGTATTTTTTTTTCAGGAATCAAAATGAAAAGAGAGTAATTTCTCAGCATGAATTATATGATTTTGTGTGGTTTGAACATGTGCCCTCTTGGTGCACAATGACTGTGTGTGGTTTGACCATGTGTCCTCTTGGTGCACAATGACTGTGTGTGGTTTGAACATGTGTCTTCTTGGTTCACAACTTCTTAGAATTTATGTTATCATCACATTCAATATTTTCACCCAGTTTCAAGAAAAAAATGGACTTTTCTATTTTCATACACATTTTCATAGTTTGTACCACAAGACTTTATAATCCATAGAGAGTGCTCGGTAAACAGTTTAATAGAATGCATGAGAACCAGTGAACTCCCAAGAATACCCATAAAAATCTAGGTGTGATGATGTGTATTTATAATCTTAGTTCTGGGGTGGGGAGACATGAAGATACTTGAGTCTTTATCATAAACAGCTAGTTTACCCAAGTTTATGATTTCAAGACCAATGAGAGACCCTCTTTGAAATGAAGATGGATCACCCCTGAGGATTAGTATCCAAGACTGAAATGTGCACATAAACCTTCCCAGTTGTGTATAAGCACACAAACTCTCTCTCTCTCTCTTTCTCTCTCTCTCACACACACACATACACACACAGAGAGACACACACATACAAACACACAAAGATTGATAACGATGAATGACATAAGGCATTTTATCTTTAGGAGAGAATGTAAGAGCATGAGGTGAGTTGATGTTACCAGTTGATACACTGTATAAACACATTATAGAACAAAAAGGACAAAATAAATAAATATGTAAAGAATATACATAACTTCATATAATTCATATTAAGATATGCACATAATATCATATAAATATTTGAAAACATTTTGTTTCTAAATATCAGAAATTATGATAGTTGTTATAAATAACAAGATTAATAAATAACTGGGCATAAAAATATACCATGTCAGGAATGGTGAGATTTTTCCATGGTTAAGAGCACTGACTTCTCTACCATAGAAACTGAGTTCAGTCTCCTGCACCCATATGGTGGTTCAGAGCCAGCTGTAACATTAGTACTAGGGGTCCTGGTGTTCTATTTTGGTTTCTGCAGATACTATATGCAACTGCAGACATACATGCAAGCAAAACATTTATATACATAAAATATTTAAAGCTAAAAAATAAAATTTAAAATTATAGCAAGCTGGTGACATATATTAAGACACAAAACTCTTGCAATTATTTATAAATAATTGAACTGAACACAAGGGGGTGTGGGCCAAAGGAGCTTTAAACACTGTTGATTACATAGATTTGGTTAAAACGTCGTGAGGTGGTAATGTGATCTCAAAATCTACCACCCTAAAGCAACAATTATTTCACATCTAAATTTGGTGATTCATTCATGTTGGAGGAATGGGAGGAGGAGAGAAATCCTTGGTACTTCTTACCCTCCATCAACAAGTCTAAAGCTTCTACACCTACAATCATTCTCCAGGAGTCCTTATAGGTGCTCTGAAAGATTCCCAAATGTGACAAAGATGTATACAAAGAACTCAAGAAACTGGTCATAAAAAGAACAAATAATCCAATAAAAAATGGAGTACAGACCTAAACAGAGAACTCTCAACAGAGGAATCTAAAATGGCTGAAAGACACTTAAGGAAATGTTCAACATCCTTAGTCATCAGAGAAATGCAAATCAAAACAACTCTGAGATTCTATCTTACACCTGTAAGAATGGCCAAGATCAAAAACACTGATGACAGCTTATGATGGAGAGGATGTGGGGAAAAGGGGACACTTCTGCATTGCTGGTGGGAATACAAGCTGGTACAGCTCCTTTGAATGTCAGTGTGGAGATTTCTCAGAAAATTAGGAAACAACTCTTAGAAGAAATGATAGTTCATTAAGCACTATGGTCATTTAATCTAAACTAACCTATAAAAATAACAAGTGCTTTTCGTTTCACCTCATATAACTTGCCAAAAGAGAATCTCCCCAAAATTAGGGTTGGGGAAGGATTTTGTTTCTATCTTTCCATGAGAATGAAGGTATCCAGCTAAGGAATAGGAAGACTACTGAACAAATGAGACATCTCAAGATAAAGGACAAGTCATCCAGAAAAAAAAAATTCTCAAGAAAAAGAGTAAATTGGCCTATTAGTATATCACATTTCCAATAGGATAAAATTTCATAAATCTTCACAAATGTTTGTTTCTGCTATTCTTCTATAATGCAAATAGTCTTTTTGTAGTCACAGTCCAATTAAATATTAAAGCTAGCTTTGGAGTTGAAGTGTGACTCTCTCCTTCTCTAAACCCAAGCATGCTCATTAAAGTGAATCCAAAATCTCCGTCTCATGTCAGAAGAGCCACCTGATATGGAATGAATAAAAACAAATATTTAAGGACTGTTTTGTTGCCACTGATCTCATAATCCTTTGGTTTTATATTGGCTCTTTAACAGTTTTTAGGTATAAATTTTATAAGATTAATACATATAAATATATATGTATAATCTAAATTTTTGTCATAATATTAATGGTCATATAAAATACTAATTATAGAAAATATCTTCCTGTACATTATTTTGGGTTTTCTGCAGAAAACCATGAGCATACCTAACAGCAACCTTTGAAATATCCAAAAGGAGGATGGAGCCCCAAAATGACCATTCCTCCAGGACTGTGATAACACCACTAAGTTGAAAAACACCACTTAATGGTCAGCATTGGAATATAAATTGCTCAGAAAAAAATTTGAGGTGGCTAGCTGAGATGATTCAGCCTAACAAATTACTCCAACTAGACTTGAGACAAGCCTTGCACTTTTCTATTACAAAAAGAATGTACAAAAAAATGACAAAGCTACCTCTCTTAGGACTTTACAATTAACCCAAACTTTTCTTTTCAAGATATCCTAAAAAGATACCATCAACCCAGACAGCAGGAAGCAAAATTTCAAGAGGTACATAGCTTTTCTTGTTTACCAGACACAGAAAACAAGTTATGACAGAAAGTAAATCAGACACAAGACTTTGGACTCACCAAGATAGGATCGATATGGAGTATTTTCTCTCAATTAGTCAAATGCAAATGGACTTGATGTTGTTGATGTAGTTATTGCCTCTATACGTTGTTTATAGTTATGGTACTTGTATATATTTTTTCTTATATTAGTTATATCCTTTTTTAATTTAGGCAAAAAGAGGAAATATAATGACATATTATTTGTGCTTTAATAAATAAAGCTTGCTTGAAGATCAGTGCAAAGCAATCAGACGTACAGACCAGGCAGTGGTGGTACATATTTTAATCTCAGCAGTCACACTAGTTTGGCATAGAAGCCGGTGGTGGTTGTGCATACCTTTAATCCAAGAACTAGAGAGGAATATGAAGTTAAAGGAGACAGGTCTCATATTCAGTCTCAGTCTGAGGATTTTAGGTAGGATCACCCGTTTTGGTCTGAGGTAATAGCCAAAGACTGGCTACTTTTCTTTTCTGATCTTTAGGTTGAACCCCAATATCTTCACTGGGTTTTTATTATTCATGTGACAACATTATTTGTTTTTGCTTCTGAATTCTGTGTTTTTTATTAATGTGAGTGTGTCAAAATTCACGCTTTGAAAAATAAAATACTAATCCCCACTTCAACACTATGGAGGAGTCAAAGCCTAGTAGAAAATATGTGGCTCAGGAGGTCTCCATGCCTATGAATTGATTATTGTCACACTGAAGAGTACTTGTGGGTATGGGTTGGCTTTCTTTCCTTTTTGTCTTTATAGTATGATGATGCAGCATGAAGCCTACACCAAATGCTGGTGTCCTAAATTGGTTTTCTTTGCTGCAGAACTGACAGAGAATATAATTATCCTCTGAAAAACAATGATAACAACTACAAGGTTCAGATATTCTGTTGTAACAATAGGAAACGAAGATGGGTTATATAAACATCACCCATCATTAGCTAATGAGACTTTATAGGCCGTGCATTGGTGGCACATGCATTTAATTTTAGCACTTGGGAAGCAGAGGCAGGTGAATCTCTGTGTGTTTGAGGCTAGCCTGGTCTACAGAGTGAGTTCCAGGACATCCAAGGCTACACTGAGAAACCCTGTCTTGAAAAACAAAAAATATAAACAAACAAACAAATAAATAAATAAAAGGCTGTTGTTGGGTTGGGAAGATGTCTTGGTGAGTGAACCATTGACCGTGCAAGTGTAAGGACCCATATTTAAATGCTGTGGTAGTTTGAAAAAATAGCCCCCATGGGGCATGGCACTATTTAGAAGTGTGGCCTTTTGAGAGTAGGTGTGGCTTTATTGGAAGAAGTATGTCACTCTAGGACCTTTCATTTTTGAGGCCTCCTATTCTCAAGCTCAACAGATGTGTGGTACAGTTCACTTCCTGCTGCCTGCACAACAAGATGTAGCTCCTTCTTTCTCACCATGACTCCTTGCAGGCTGCCATGTCCCACCATGATAATAGATGATGATGAAACTCTGAAACTGTAAGCCAGCCCCAGTTAAATATTTTCCTTTATAAGAGTTTTTGTGGTCATGGTGTTATTCACAGCAATAGAAACCCTAAGAGAGAGGTCCAGAACCCATATAAAGTCAAATAAAGAATATGTCTGTAACCTCAGCTTACATATGTGAAATTCTCAAAGGAAACAGTTAAATAGTAAATAAAAACAAATTATTAATACTTTCGATATCAAAAACTGATTCCGGCCCCAGGACTCGAGCGGATCAGGTTTGACCCAGCGACCAGATCCAGAGCCAGCGATCTCCACCGGAACAGGTCTAACTCCAAGCCAGGGATATCTACAAGAGGAGATCCAGACCAAGATTTACAGAAACAGATCAAAGCCAGCAGCCTAGACCAAAGTAGGCTTGAGACAGCAAACTCCAAGAGAGCAGAGCAAAATACGGGAACACTGAGCTACCTCCAGGAACAGGAATAACCAACGAAGTAACTCGAACTGGGACACTGACTGTACCACTCGGAAAACCATCTTAGTTTTTGATCTACTGACACATAGGAAATTATTCAACAGAATCTTAGACACCACCATCCACACCTATTAGAGGAAAAGATGAGAAGAAAAGGTAGGATCACATGCTACACCACAAAGAACAACACAATACCAGTGAAACCCAAAGACCCTACAAAAGTAAGCCCGGAACAACCAAATATGGATGACCCAGAAGAAAATGATCTAAAAAATAACCACAAGAGAATATCTGAAATTATTAAAGATGAATTGAGAAATTACCTTAAAGAAGTGGAAGAAAAAACAAACAAAAAAATTGGAAGATATCACCAAATCACTAAAAGAAAACCAAGAAAAAGCACTCAAACATATAACAGAAACTATTCAGGTCTTGAAAACTGAGATAGAAAAAATAAAGAAAACACAAGCAGAAGGAATTATAGAAACAGAAATCATAAGGAAAAGAACAGGAACCACAAACGCAAGTACAAACAACAGAATACAAGAAATGGAAGAGAGAATCTCAAGTGAGGAAGATAAAATAGAGGAAATAGACTCATCAGTTAAAGAAAACATTAAATCTAACAAAAGACTAACCCAAAATATCCAGGATATATGGGAAAACATAAGAAGGCCAAATCTTAGAATAATAGGTATAGAAGAAGGAGAAGAAAGTCAACTCAAGGGCACAGAAAATATATTTAACAAAATCATAGAAGAAAACTTTCCCTACCTAAAGAAAGACATGCCTATGAAGATACGAGAAGCTTACAGAACACCAAATAGTCTGGATCCAAAAAAAAAAGTCCTCTAGCCACATAATAATCAAAACACTAAACATACAGAGTAAAGAAAGAATATTAAGAGCTGCAAAGGAAAAAGGACAAGTAACATATAAAGGTAGACCTATCAGAATTACACCTGACTTCTCAGTGGAGACAATGAAAGCCAGAAGGTCATGGTCAAACATTATGCAGAAATTGAGAGACCATGGATTCCAGCCCAGGCTACTATACCCAGCAAAACTTTCGATCACCATAGAAGGACAAAACAAGATATTCCATGACAAATCTAGATTTCACCAATACCTAACCACAAACCCAGCCCTACACAAAATACTAGAAGGAAATCTCCAACCCAAGCAAGATGGCTACACCAACAAAAACACACACAATTGATGATCTAATTACAACAAA
>PVIU01023353.1:0-26516 GCA_004026605.1 Ondatra zibethicus
CAGTCCTTTAGGGTTTCTGCTTCATGAAAGAGTCTGTCAGACATTCTGCAGAACACAGAAGAAAGTGACTGACAAACTTCCAATATAGGCAGAATGTCTAAAATTTCCTGCTTCATGGAAGAGATACTATGGGCCTGCAGGGTGAAGATAGATATGCCAATGTTAAAGAAGAACTTTGGGTGATTGTCCAGGCAGCAAGATGTTGCTGTCAATTTTAGAGTTTTGGAAGTTGCTTTTAATGAACTTCCTGGTAACTTAAGTAATATTATGTCCTTCTGAAGTCTTTGGTGGAGTTGAAGAAAGATAGTTATAATTATAAAAGATAGATTTGATATAAACCTTTAAACTCACAAAGGTAGGATAGATGATAGAGTACTTTCCTTAATGTAAATGGACTAAATATTGTAACTATAATTCTTGCTTGATAACTATTCTATTGTACGCAATCTTGCTATGTGAAAGGTAAAGCCTTCCTTTTTATTTACCCAGAAAAGGGCAGGTGATGTGGGATTTCTCTCTGTATGTTGGGAATATGTTTTATTGTCATTGGTTCATAAAGAAGCTACTTTGTGTCTATGGCAGTACAGAATAGAGCAAGAGAGGAATTTCAAGCAGAGATAGAGGAGAAAAGAAGGAAGAGTCAGAGAGACACCATGTAGTCACTGAAGGAGAAAGAAGCCTAGCTGCCGGATCCTTACCAGTAAACCATGAGCCTTGTGGTAAAATACAAAATAACAGAAATGGTTTAATTTCAGATGTAGGAGTTATTGAGTAAGAGGCCTAAGCTATTGTTGTAGGTTTACCCTCATATTGGACACAAAATATAACTGGAGACTTTTCTCTGTCCTGCCAGTATTAGTGGACAAGTTTCTCTCCTGTCCTCTGGCCCTTGCAGCTGATTATAAAGTAATCATTTGGAAGCTTAATATTATTTATAAACTGTTTTTACCAATGACTTGTGCTTTTTTCTACTTAGTTCTATATATAAATTAATCTATTTCTAATAATGTGTGTATTTCCAGGTGTCCTATGTTTTACCCTTAATGCTGTGGAACTTACTCTTCCAGTCACTGCTGGTGTCTCTCTAACTCTGTCTTCTTTCTCTGTCTTGTATCTCTGTTTAGATTTCTGAGCTAGCAATATTCTGTCCTGCAATAAGGCAATGCAACTTCTTTATTAACCAATGGCAACAAAAGATGTTTACAGTATATAGGGGGCTATCCCACAGCATCTGGAGGCTACCATTGTACAAATTTTCTACCTTGTCCATGAAGTGCTCCCCAACTCCTTTTGTCTCTCCCAGTACTTTCTCCCTCCATTATTCCCCTACCTGATCCTTCATGTTCCCATCACCAATCACCCTCATACACCCACTATATTTATTCTACTTCCCTTTCTCAGGGATATTCATGTGCCCCACCCCCAAACCCTCCTTACTACCTACCCTCTCTGTGTCTCTGAATTATATTATGATTATCCATTATTTTACAGCTAATATCCATTTATGAGTGAGTGAACATCATGTTTGTCTTTCTGATTCTGTGTTACTACACTCAGGATCATATTTTTCTAGTTCCATTGATTTGTCTGCAAATTTCACAATGTTACTTTTTAACAGTTATGTAGTACCCCATCATGTAAATGACTCACATTTTCTTTTTTTATGCTTTGGTTGAGGGACATCTACATTGTTTTCAGATTCTGGTTATTACAAATAAAGTTGATATGAACAAGGTTGAGCAACTGAGCTTGTCATATGGTTGAGAATCCTTTGTGTATATGACCAAGAGTAGTTGTTGCTGGGCCCTAATACCTTCCTCAGGGGAGGGGGTGAGAAGACCCAGTGCCAACATCTCAGACACTGGGTATCAGATAGAAGCCATATAGGAGATCTATTTATTTAACAACAGGGAAAAAGTTATAAACCCTGTCAGCACCCAGGCATTCTGACCCTTTGACAGTTGACATTGTATGGTTGTCCCTCATGGGTTAGCCATTATCAGGGCCTCTGACAGCACAGGCAGACTCCAGGTTTGCTCCTTTTGGCCTGGTATGTCTTAACTTCCTACAAGTAGTAACACTGTGTCTTGTGGTAGATCAATTCCAAAGTTTTTGAGAAATTTCCATATTAATTTCCAAAGTGTCTGTACAAGGTAGCAATCCCACCAGCAGTGGAGAGGTGTCCCCCTCACTCTACTTCCTTCCCAAAATAAGCTTTCGCTTGTGTTTTTGATTTTTTAATTTTTTTTTAAATTGATTTTTTATTGAGCTCTACATTTTTCTCTGCTCCCTTCCCTGCCTATCTCCTCCCCTTCAACCCTTCCCCAAGGTCCCCAGGCTCCCAATTTACTTAGAAAATCTTGTCTTTTTCTACTTCTCATGTAGATTAGATCTATGTAAGTCTCTTTTAGTGTCCTTGTTATTGTCTAAGTTCTCTGGGATTGTGATTTGTGTGCTTGTTTTCTTTGCTTTATGTTTAAAAACAACTTATTCATGAGTACATGTGGTACTTGTTTTTGATCTATTATAATATGTGTAAGATGGAATCTCAGAAAACTTGTGATTTGCATTTCCCTGATGGCTAGAATTTACATTTCTTTAAATTTTTTTGGTCATTTGCAATTCCTCTGTTGAGAATTCTCTAGTTAGATCTTTGCCCAATAATTTTATTGGATTATTTGGTTTGTTGACATATAATTTCTTGGGTTCTTTCTATGTTTTGAAAATTAATCACCTATAAGATATGGAGCTGATAAAAAAATTTCCATTGTATAGGCTATCATTTTGTTTCATTGAAAGTGATCTTTGCCATACAGAAACTTTTCAGTTTCATAAGGTCCCATGTCTTAATTGTCAACCTTTGTGTTTGTGCCATTGGTGTTCTATTCAGGAAGTTAATTCCAGTGCCCCTCTTCTAATATATATTCACAAATTTCTTTTCTATCAGATGAAATGTATCTGGTTTTCTGTTGAAATCTTTGATTCCTTTGGACTTGTGTCACATACCAAGTGATATAAATGTATCTATTTGTATTCTTCTACACACTCATATTCAGTTACTTCAGGGCAATTTGTTGACGATTCTTTCTTTTATACTGGTATATTATTTGTGTTTTAATAAATAAAGTTTGTCTGAAGGTCAGTCATACATGCAAGGTGGTAGTTGCACATGCCACACTAATTAATCTAATCCCAGTACTAGAGAGGAATATATGATGGGATGAGATAGGAAGTCACTGTATTTCAGTCTGAAGATATCAAAGAGGTAAGGGCTCCCTAGTGGCTTAGTTGCTTTTGCTTTTCTGAGCTTCAGATTGAACCCCAATATCTATCAGAGGTGCTTTCTCTGGAAGTTATTTTATTGTTTAAGATTGTTGTATATATAGTGGGTTTTTATTATTCATGCTGCATTTTTTCCATTCTATAATTCTAGGTTCTTTATTAGAAATCAGATGTCCATAGGTGTGTTGATATACATTTAGTCTTTGGTTCAATTCCATTGATAAACATGTCTGTTTTTAAGCCAATACCATGTTGATTTTATTACTATAGCTCTGTATTACAGCTTGAAATCAGGAATGGTGCTACCTTGGGAAGTTCTTTTATTGTATAAGATTACTATATTTATTGTGGGTTGCTTGGTTTTTCAAATGAAGCTGATGATTTTTCTTTCGGTGGCTGAAAAGAATTATGTTAGAATTGTAATTCGGATTTCATTGAATATGTAGATTGCTTTTGGGAAAATGGTCATTCTCTCTCTACTAATTCTAGTGGTCCATGAGCATGGGAGATTTTTTCATCTTCTGATATCATCCTCAATTTCGTTCTCAAAGGCTTGAAATTTCTGTCATACAAGTCTTTTATTTCCTTGCTTATAGTTACACCAAGATATTTAATATTATTTGCAGCTATTGTAAAATTAGTTTTATCCTTGATTTCTTTCTCAGTCCATTTCGTTCTTTGTATATAGGAGGGCTACTGATTTATTTTTAACTAATCTTGTATCCAGGCACTGTGCTAACTATTAAGGCAATTATCAGTCATAGGAGTTTCCTGGTAGAATTTTTGTGATTGCTTATGTCTACTATCATATAATCTATGAATAATGATGCTTTCACTTCTCATTCCCAATTTGTGTGCCCTTGATCTTTTGTTTTCTTATTGCTCTAGTTAAACTTCAAGTTCTATATGGAATAGATATTGAGAGAGTGGAGAGAGCTTTGTCTTGTTCCTGATTTTAATGGAATTGCCTTGAGATTATCTGTAATTTATTTGATTTTGGCTACAGGTTTGCTGTAAATTACCTTTTTTATATTTAGGTACAACACGTATCTCTGATTACTCAAAGACTTTTGTCATGAAGGGATTTTAGATTTTGTCAAAGTTTTTCAGCATCTAATGAGATGACCATGTGGCTTTTTTAATTTAGTTTGTATATATAATGAATTACATTGACTTTTTTATATGTGGAACCACCCACGCATCTTGGATGAATTTTATGTAATCATGACAGATGATCTTTTTTATGTGTTCTTGGATTTTGTTTGAGAATATTTTACTGAGTATTTTTACACCAATGTTTATGAAGGGAATTGGTCTGTAATTTTCTTTTTTTTTTTGTTTCATCTTTGTGTGATTTGAGTAGCATGGTGAATATTGACTCATTAAATGAATTAGGCAATTTCCTTCTGTTTCTATTTTGTGGAAAATATTTAAGAATATTGGCATATGCTCTTGTTTTAAGGACTAGAAGAATTCTGCATTAAAACCATCTGGCCCTGCTCTTTATATATAATCTGGACTCTGATTTAACTTTACTAAGGTATCAGTCATGGGATGGGAGATGGGGATGGGGGTAAGATTAGTGTCAGTGGCTTGAATTTGGTCTCATAACTGAGGGAGTGGGAGGGTTCATATGTCAGATGGGACTTCTACCCATCCTGGTTGACATGGCCTTTCTTGTCAGCATTTTTAGTGTGGTTGTTATGAAGTCATGGTTGGAGTTTACAACTGCATATAGTAATCAGATATTGTAACTGTCCTGCCTGCAAGGAGTGAAGATATTCTAAAAGGAAACTGGTGTACTTCCTTTTGGCTATCAGAATATTTAAAAATTTGAACTAGAAAACTCGAATTTCTCCCAGGACTCTCATACTGAAAAAGAAAATTGCAAAAGCCAGCACAGTCAGGGGTAGGAGAGCTTATCCATTCAAAAGAGATTCAACACTCTTCAGACCACTCTGTAGAAGTGACTGGAGCCAAGACAAAAGCAGGCAACATCTGGACCAGAACTACTTATCCATGCATAACTTTACAACTTTACATTCAACTTAAGTTTATATCCTAATCCAGGATACCAAAGAGAAACTACAGGATCATTAGTATTGTTGTGCCTTCTCCGAATGTGACCATATTAGATAAAATGTCTTTGTCTGCATTCCACAAATACTTCTTTAATTAATTTACTAAAGATAAAAGTTGACAAATCAGACTTAGCAAGGTTGTCATGTATCACATACTTTAAAAATAGTTATTTGCTTTTCTCAACTATAGGAGGTCACTTGGAGATACATAATGTATAATTTTGACCATTCCGAGCATGTACAGTTCCTATGAAGGCACCTTCAGGAGCTAGGTAGTCAGAGCAGGCACCCAAAATTGGCACTATCACATATGAAGGAACCAAACCATGTTGTGCAGAGCTGGACAAATCCAGCAAAATGTAATACAGTTGTTTTCCTCTGTGCTTCAAGTCTAAAGCCACACATAGGGACACTAGTGACAACCACGACTTTGGGTATGAAGTGCTACTTTGTTTTTGTCTTTACCACTTAGTGCCCATGGCAGCATGTAAGGAACTCAGCATTCACACATTATATTAAGATCAACTACAAAGGGCTGGAGATATGTCTCAGAAGTTAAGTGCCAGAGGACCCAGGTTCAATTCCCAGCACCCACATGGCAGCATTTAACTGTATATAACTCCATTCCAGGGAACTGGACATCCTCACACAGACCATACATTCAGGAAAGCATCAAAGCACATAAAATAAAAATGAATAAATTATTAAAAATATTTAACTGGGTGTGGTGATGTATGCCTTTAATTTCAGCAATCAGGAGGCAGAGACAGATGGATCTCTGTGAGTTCCAGGCCAAGCTGTTATGTGGGAAGTCCTTCTGTCTATGTGTTGCTTTTATTGGTTAATGAATAAAGAACTGCTTTGAGCCTATGGCAGGGAAGAACAGAACTAGGCAGGGAAAGCTAGGCTGTGTTTTGGGAGAAAAAAGGGCAGAGTCAAAGAGAAGCCATGGAGCTGCCGGAGACAGACATACCAGGACCATTATCTGGTAAGCCACAGCCATGTGGTGATATACAGATTAATAGAAATAAGTTAAATTAATATGTAAGTGTTAGCCAATAAGAAGCTAGAGTTAATGGGCCAAGCAGTGACTGAATTAATACAGTTTCTGTGTGATTATCTCAGGGCTAAGTAGCCAGAAACCAACTACACGGCGCCTAGTGCAGGGCTGGTCTACAGTGCAAGCTCCAGGACAGCAAAGGCTACAAAGTGAAACCCTTTTTCCCAAACACAAAATCAAACAAAACTAAACAAAAGTTTAGTACCAGCAAATGTGGTGGAATGCCAACTTCTTTCTTGGTTAAGAAACTGAAGGCACTAGGAAGAAGGCTCAGTTGATAAATTTCTTCCTGCTCAATCATGACAACTGAAGTTTGATCACTACAATGTTCTATAAAACCCTGGTGTGATAGAGTGTGCTTCTTATCTCAGTATCGGGAAGGCAGAAGTAAGTGAATTTCTGGAAATTCGTGGCTAACCAGTCTAGCCAAGTGAAAGCTCCATGCCCAACAATGGGTCTTTCTCATAGAATAGAGAGCTACTGAAGAGAAATTCAGGAGGCTGACCTCTGATAAACACACACACACACACACACACACACACACACACACACCCTTCCAACCACTGTCTTCCAGTCCTGTGCAATGCAGAGAAGAAATTCTTCCAGCTTATTTGGCTCATCTGCGCTAACAAAGGTCTTTTCTTACTCTAAAATATGTCAATAAAGTCTCATCACATTCTTGTTTTCTGTTTCAATTTGTTTATGTTATCTACATGACTCTTAAGTTTTCTGGGTATTTTCTTCCTCAGCTCTATGTGGATTACTTCATATCATTACACCCTCCCTCCCTTGTGGGAATCTGACAAGATACATGAGCTATGTGGACAAGGAGGGGTAGAGAGAAAAGAAGAAGGCACAAACAATATAAAATTGACTATCTCACATTTTAAAATCCAGAAAACATAGAAAAACAGGAGGTAAATTTTTACGTTAAAATTTTAGAAATACTAGTTGTTGATATTAGGCTAGAAATCACTGTCATTTGCCCTTGCTCTTTTATCAGTATTTGTATTTTCTCAGTTCTATGGAACTCAGAACTATTTCTGAATTTCACCATTTTTTTTCATTTTTTGAGACTTTTCTTATCCATGAAGATTCCTTCAAGGATTCATCCCAATTAAAAATTCCTAAGATATGAGTGTCCTTGCATGGCTATAACAAGTGGTTAAACATGTAGCTTTCTGAAACCTCACACCTTGTAGCTCACAGATGTATAATTGCCAAAAAAGGCAGAGACATGCTTACAGATTTGAGGGTTCCTTTGATAGACTACATCTTAATAAGCTTGCTTTACATTTGTTCAAGGAAGAAGGGGGAGGGAGGAGGGGTGGGGGGGTAGTGGGAGGGGACCGGGAGAAGGGGAAGAAAGGAAAAAAAATTTTATTTCTTTAATTATGTTCTTGAATGGAAAAAATAAAACAAAACAATGTATGGAAAAAAAAATATAAAAAAAATAAGCTTGCTGCTCTTACAAAAGTAAAAGTCTCTAAGTTCTTACTACAATTATTCAAAGAAAACCCAGAAGGTGAAATAACACACTTAGTTTTCTTGTCTCCCAGTGTTTTGAAGACTTCCCCTGAAATACACTCCATTTTTCAGTCAGTGATCACTGTGTATCATGAACCTGTCCAAGAGTTTGATTAGCACAGAGAAAGAATAGTTTGGTGAAACACTTCTAGCCATATTGACTGTAGCTAGTTTTTCGGATGTTTTACTGTGAATGAGGACTTTCCATTTCAAAGGAAACTTATTTTCTTTTGTGGAACAAGCGTACTCACTTGGCCCCAGAGAAGCGTGATAAACAAAGATGCACTGTCAGAGGGGCTCGGCGGCTTGCACAGTTGAGAGATAGAGACTGTTTGGTTTTCCTTTGTGTTGTAATCAATATGCTCAGCAAGTAGCAGATTCACATCTGACTGGACCAGGCTTCTTTGATGAAGTTCAGTACTGAGCCCTCAGGACTGCCTCTGCTGTTTGTATTCAGTTTGGTGTCACATGGTTTACATCTGGAATTTTCATGAGCCATTTTAGAAATATGAAAACATGAAAGACCTTTCCCAAGAGTAGCTAATTAATGCTCTGACAGTGTCTTATCCCAGACACTGGGGATGGTGGCCCTCTTATATTAATTTTCAGGGCGTTACAGTGCCTAGCTTCCCAGCTTCTCTTTTTCTGTGTGCTTGGTCTTGTGGGCAGTGGATCTTTGCTTCTGTTTCTAAAAGTGTTTCCATCTCCCCTAAACCAATTTCACCTCTCCACCCAGGAGAAAACAATGTTTAGCTTTTTAAAGATTCAGCAGCATTTGAAGCTGAATAAAACCTCTAATGCTTTCAAATATATAGGATAAACAATTTCAGTTTAATTAATTATACAAATGCAAACATACAAATATGCAGATAGAGATAGATAAATAGATAGATAGATAGATAGATAGATAGATAGATAGATAGATAGATAGATAGATAGACATTCAGACAGACAGACAGTGGAGGGGGTCATGAGGATAGAAACAGATTCTGGGGATGGAGAAATGGCTCAGCAGTTCAGAACACTAACTGCTTTCGGGAGGACCTGAGTCTGAAGCAGATGACTAACAACCACCTCTAACTACAAATGATAGAGTTCTGATGGTAAAATCTAAAAACAGACCAAAACAACAACAACAATCCTTGTGGGTTATTTAATCCAAGTGAATAGCAAATCACAATTATTACAACATAATAAAACTAAGAGTCCCTACGAACTGATATGTTTTGTTTTTCATTTGTTTTGTTTTTTAATGTCATTTGTCACAGAGTTGATGACATAGGAAGTGATGTTTCCTTTCACACATAATGTTTCAATGATTATATCATTTCTTATAGCTATTTATGCTGTTGATCTTATAGCTAAAGGTAGCTATAGTTCAATAAGCACAATTCCTTGCTCCTGGTAATCAACCTACATTTCTATCTACATATAAGATGAATGGATTTAAAAACCATATATGAGGCATTTAATGTATTTGATTATTGAAGAATTTTATACAGCTACCAGCAAAATATCCTTTAATATTTCATGTGGGTTGTTCTTTTGTATATGTGTTGCTTTAATTGGCTAATGAATAAATCTATTTTGGCCCAATGGCTTAACAGAACAATGTCAGACAAGAAATCAGAACAGAGATATAAAGAAAGAGTAGGCAGAGTCAAAGAGATGCATCTAGCTGCCAAAGCAGAAGGACACTCTGGAAGGATACTTACCAGTAGGCCACAGCCTCATGGTGATACAAAGATTGATAAAATATGGGTTAAGATGTAAGAGCTAACAAGGAATATGCTAGAGTCATTGGCCCAACAGTGTTGTAATTCAAACAGTTTCTGTGTGATTTTTTGTGTCCGGGCAGCCGGGATGTAAATAAGCAGTCTCCATTTAAATATATTTATAGAAGTTAATGGAGACAGGAGAAATTGAGAAGATTTTGAAAACTAAGTAGAAGGTTCAGCAGCTGAGATTATTTACTGTACAATTGTGAGTACTAAAACCAGCCAGATATCCCATACATGCCTGTAGTTCAAGTTCCCAAGGTGAAAGGGACAGAGGAATACTAGGTATTGTTTGATTCCTGCCTAGAGGAAAAAATCTGAATTCCATATTCAGGAAGTCATCTGCTTCACAAAGAGGAACATGCAGAGAGTGCTTGAGGAAGACATCTCAAGCTCTGTGTGCACATACAAGCCCTGTATGTACAAAGAACACAGAAACATATACACACACTCTCAGACACATACAAATATGGATAAATCTTGAGCAAGATGGTGAAGGTAGGCAACCAAGTAAAGATGTTTGCCTGAAAATCTTTTGACAAAATTTGATCCCCTGTACAGACCTGGTAAAAGGAAAACTATTGCTCACATGTTGCACTCTGACATCCACATAAATACAGTGGAACACACTCACTTCCACACATGCATATGCACGAACACACGTGATAATTATGGATCTATTTCTGAATATAGTGCTTAGTTCCTTCCTGCTAAGACTTGAAATCACCCATTGTGTGAAACTGAGTTACCGGAGGGACCTACAGCAGAGAACAACCATGGGACAGAACAGTCAGCGAGCCTGGGTTTAATGAGCTGAGGGTCTGGAGAAGAGATGGCCTTAGACAGCTGTTGAAGGCATTCAAGAGACAAATTCAGAGAAGCCAAAAGCCCAAGCAGAATAAAGCCCAATGGAACCTTTGTTCTTAGTTTCTGGGAACAGATTTCTAATTGGCAAAGTGCATGCATGCATGAGGACCTGGGTTTGGATCCCAGTACCCATAGAAAGCCGAATGTGGTAGCACATACCTCTAACATCTGTGTTCCTATGGGGACAAGATGGAATGTGGTAGCACATACCTCTAACATCTGTGTTCCTATGGGGACAAGATGGAATGTGGTAGCACATACCTCTAACATCTGTGTTCCTATGGGGACAAGATGAAAAGCTGTAACACAATTTGCAGAAAATTTTGAGCAAGCTGCCATGATGCACACAAGCACCGAGGTTGTCCTCTGTCTCCAAACACATGCCATAGCTCATGCACTCCCAGTCACATGTGAAGACATCTAGGAGTGGTTCTGCTAGACAATATGTGAACAGGACAACAAATATCATAAACTAACATTAAATTACTTAAATATAGCTGCAGACCACCATCTCACCAAGGTATTAATTTCCACTTACAAAACGAATAGTGTAATTTTGTAAGAGATCTGTATACCAAGCATGTTTTCTTTGCTATGAAGTTTCTTTCTTGTCCAGACCCGCTTTTACATGGAGATATTTGTAGTTCATTTATATGTTGGAAATAATCACATACTGGCTATTCAGATTGAAATTTTCCTCTGCAGATTTGTGCATTGTCATTGTACTGTATTCATATACGATGGGAAAAAAGGATTCTCTATTTTTTCAATATTTAAATTCATCACCATTTTAATAGCAAGAATCTGTTGACACTTTATTGAGGGAAGAAACTTCTAACCTAGAAGTCTGACATATACATAGAATTTTTTTTATTTCAATATTAGTCTTTTCAGTCTATCAGGCACTCAGACCTTAGCATATGCCGTATGACTGAAATATCACACTTCATGACAGTTTCCATAGATTCTTTGTGGAAAATGTATTGTAAATTCATAAAGAAGTCTGCACAGAAAGTAGTCATATTGCAGTAGTGAGAAAAACAAAGTTAAAAGTGGGCCATGAATGCAGTGTGGGATGCGGGATACACCCTCTCTACCTATATGAGCTAAGAAGCACAGCTGAAGCTGGCTCCCAGGTGCTTTGTTTCCACTGAGGTTCGGTGATGCTCATATCTGGCTTTCATTTTATTATATGTTTGATGAGAATTAAGTGTCAATTTTTCCTGAATTAATAACAAATGTTTCATAAAATTACCAATTTACAGAAATAGAAGGATCTTTAGCTGTTACTAACATATTATCAGAATTGTACAGGAACATTTTAATGTAAGATTACATTCTTTTAGAATTTTTGAATAATTAGATCTGTCACTGGGCCAAGAAATGATCTTTAAATACTTTATAGGCAATTCTAATAATTAAGTTTATGGAAATATCCATCAAATAAGATACCCTTCATTTTACAAATATGAACAGTGGAGACCAGAAGAAAATTACTAATGTGCCCAAGATTGTGTTACTGTTTGCATAGAGAGCATGTCCAAGAGCAGAGCAAGGTAGGAGAAGAAGTACGCTCTACCCACGCAGACAGAACTGGTTTGCATATAGAGAGATTTTCTGGGGTTTCTTAGACATGTTTTTCTTTTAAATATTTATTAATTAACTTATTTTTATGAGTATTTTGCCACATGTAAATGTGCACCTCATATGTGCAGTGGCTGTGGAGGCCAACAGCGGGCACTGGGCCTTACAGAACGGCAGTCACAGAGAGCCAAGAACTGTCATGTGTGTGACAAGAAGCTAATCTGCTGGAGCATTCTTAAGCTGTTCTTAACTGTTGAACCAGCTCTCATCACCCTATTGTTAGGCATATATTTATCTTGAAAAGATTTTCTTTCCACAGTAACAGACTTGATGTAAAGGAAAACAAAGTCACAGGTACAGTGAAACAGGAAAATGTAATTTTATTTCTCATCAGAAATGACTGTTGGGCTTTTCCTATATTTTTAAAATGTCCAATATCTGGAATGGATTATCAATGTGACAGGATCTAGAATTATCTTGAAGACAAGCCATTGAAGAGGACTGTGGGAGATTTCCTAGATTAGGTTAAGAAAGATGGGAAAATGTGTTCTAAATGAAAAAGTAAGACAAAGAATTACTAAGAACATCACTTGATGTTACAGTTTGGCCTCCACAACTCAAGGACATGCAGGCATGCATATCTACACATGAACATGAATACAAGACATAAAAATGAATAACAGATGGATAAAATAAAATTTTATAATTAAAACATTTCATTATGCTAAGAACCAATACAACTAAAAGTTAAATAAGTAAACACACTAATTTCTGCATGCTGATAGTTATGGATCTCTGCATTAATCACACCTTACTGTAAAACGAAACTTATCTGATCAGACTTGAAAGATGTGCGACTCTTTGTGGCAGTAGGGGACAATTTAAAACTGTATTTACTTAGCATCATACAATTAGATTGCCACTAAAGAACAATGACCTAGCCAAGCTCAGGTTATTGTTCTTGGTAACAAGGATGAGTTTGTTCTTCTGAGAGTGGGCTTTAAATTCAATCAAAAAGCATTTAGTTACCCCCACAACATTGATGCCACTACTATACCACTTGGAATATATATTGAAGGGCTTAGTATTAGTCGGGACAGATATGTCATAAACTCTCTACCGTCAGGTCTCAGGAATCATCTTGGAAGCGGTGGTAGATTTCTGTACTAGAGAACTATGTGACCAGCATTTAACCTCATCCTTTGTTATGACTGCTTGCAGAAGACATACACAGGATCAAGGCAGTCAAAACCCCAGCATGGACTAGGGAGAGGCTGATGAAATTATACCCAATCTTAGGAACTATTGGCGATTGATGACTGCTTGGGGAGGATGTGAGGTTTCTTCAGGGATGTGGGTCCTGAGAGGTTATCCATGTCCCAGTAGATTTTTCTATACCCATGCATACTAAGTAGACTTAGCGGGTTTTAAAGATATCATCTGATGTTGGAAAGAAAAAGTATCTGTGGATAATAGAGAAATTGCAGTGGAGAAGAATGGAGGTGGTTTAGATTAAGATGCATTTCATGCATGTGTGCAACTCTCAAATGATAGCAAAAATACATTAGCTCTGAGTTGACAAAATTCATCTCATAATTTTCTGTCTGATTTTAAGGCAGTCATTATAAAAATGTTCAAATAAATAATGACAAATGATTCCTGAAACAGACTAAATCCACAAAAAGAAATTGCAAATAAAAACTATGAAATGAAAATCTTTTCCCCACAACCTCTCCAGCATAAGTTGTCATCATTTTTGATCTTGGCCATTCTTACAGGTGTACAATGGAATCTCAGAGTTGTTTTGTTTTGCATTTCTCTGATGACTAAGGATGTTGAACATTTCCTTAAGTGTCTTCAGCCATTTTAGATTCCTCTGTTGAGAGTTCTCTGTTTAGGTCTGTACTCCATTGTTTTTAATTGGATTACGTGATCTTTTGGTGTCCAATTTCTTGAGTTCTTTGTATATTTTGGAGATCAGACCTCTGTCTGATGTGGGGTTAGTGAAGATCTTTTCCCATTCTGTAGGCTGTCGTTTTGTCTTGTTGACCGTGCCCTTTGCTTTACAGAAGCTTTTCAGTTTCAGGAGGTCCTATTTATTAATTGTTTCTCTCAGTGTCTGTGCTGCTGGGGTTTTATTTAGGAAGTGGTTCCCTATGCCAATGCGTTCAAGTGTATTTCCCACTTTCTCTTCTATAAGGTTCAGTGTGGTTGGCTTTATGTTGGGGTCTTTGATCCATTTGGATTTGAGTTTTGTACATGGTGATAGATATGGGTCTACTTTCATTTTTCTACATGTTGATATCCAGTTATGCCAGCACCACTTGTTGAATATGCTTTCTTTTTTTCATTTGATATTTTTTGCTTCTTTATCAAATATCAGGTGTTCGAAGATGTGTGGATTGATATCCGGGTCTTCTATTCGGTTCCATTGGGCCTCCTGTCTGTTCTTATGCCAGTACCATGCTGTTTTCAGGACTGTAGCTCTGTAGTATAGTTTGAAGTCAGGGATTGTGATGCCTCCAGAAGTTCTTTTGTTGACCAGGATTGTTTTGGCTATCCTGGGTTTTTTGCTTTTCCAAATGAAGTTGAGTACTGTTCTTTCAAGGTCTTTGAAGAATTTTGTTGGGATTTTGATGGGCATTGCATTGAATCTGTAGATTGTTTTCGGTAGGATTGCCATTTTCACTATATTAATTCTGCCTACCCAAGAGCATGGGAAGTCTTTCCATTTTCTGGTGTCTTCTTCAATTTCTTTCTTCAAAGATTTAAAGCTCAACTATGTTCATAGCAGCTTTGTTTGTCATAGCCAGAAACTAGAATCAACCTAAATGCCCCTTGATCAAAGAATGGATAAAAAAAATATGGTACATTTACACAATGGAGTACTACACAGCAGAAAAAAATAACGATAGCTTGAATTTTGCAGGAAAATGGATGGAACTAGAAAGCATTATTTTGAGTGAGGTAACCCAGACACAGAAAGACAATTACCACATGCACTCACTCATAGGTGGTTTTTAAACATAAATCAAAGAAAACCAGCCTACAAACCACAATCCCAGAGAACCTAGACAACAATACGGACACTAAGAGAGACTTACATAGATCTAATCTACATGGGAAGTAGAAAGTATAAAAAGACAAGATCTCTTGAGTAAATTGGGAGCATGGGGACCTTGGGGGAGGGCTGAAGGAGGGAGGGGAAAGGCAGGGAGGGGAGCAGAGAAAAATGTAGAGCTCAATAAATATCATAGAAAAAAATTGAATCTACATTATAAAAGAAAAAAGAGAGAGGCAGGAGAGAAGAGCATGGGGTGGGCGCTGACCTCAATATCCTGCCTGACAGAGTAAGATGCCAAGTACCACTGATGGCTGGTGACACATTATCACCGGAGGGACTGAGATAATGACAGTACCAGCCAGAATTCAGCGGGGGCAGGGCGAAAGAACTGTTTTAGGGATTCGATTTCGTACAGTTAAGGAGCCTGGTTCCAGGTCTACAGAAAATGATTACCTCGGTGTCTGGTATCGGGCTGAGGTCAGCAGACCTGGCAGCTTTGAAGAAAAGATGATACAGGGGAAGAAGAAAGTAAGCTTGAAATGCACACGGAGATCCAGGAGTCCACACCTGTCTCTCTGCTTCCAGTCTCCAGGTGGAGACCTTTTACACACGCTGATGCCCCAGCGTGGACCTGGCCATGCATCTGGCCTAGGACTCAGAATCACTGAAAGAGGAAGTGGGGGAGAAGCTGGAGGAGACGGGGCAGCAAGCACATCTGCAAGGTGAGCTACATGCATGTTAGGGACACTTACAGGAGACTGCCTGCCCCACGCCAACCTGTATACGACACTGTTCACTCTGTTTAACAAGTTTGCACACATTTCCCTCACCACCAACCATAACTTGGCACCAAACTTGGGGAAGTGTAAGTGTCTATTTAATGCGCATTAGTACAATAAATAATTGGGAATAATCTGGGATAAAGGGAATCATTATAGTCTTGAGTTCCTGATGGGACAGGAAGAAGAGAGAAGGGTAAGGATGTTTATTGAAGTTGAAACTTGTGAAAAGAAGAGGAAAGAAGCAGATTACATGTCAAACTGATGCAGACCCATGCAGACCGGCACCAAAAATAACTAACCAGGACACATCTGTTGAGCCATCCTGCATCGTTGGAATGAAGCCAACTTGATCAATGTCAGTGATCTTTTTAATGTGTCTCCACATTTGGTTGGCAAATATTTTGTTAAGAACTTTTGTGTCTATTCACTGCAGAGACTGATCTGTAACTTTTTTGTTGTTGTTCATTTTGTATCTTTATCTGGTTTTGATATCAGGGTAACAAATAACAAAGAGTTTGTTAATGCTTTCATATTTGCCTCCTGAGTGCTGGAATTAAAGGCGTGCACCACCACCACCCGGCATTGTTAATACTTTTTTTTTTCATTCTTGTTTTAGGGAATAATTTGAGAAGCATTCGTCTTGGTTTTTCTTTGAAAGTCTGACAAAATTCACCAGTGAAAGAAAAAAAAGAAAATCTTTAATGAACATATAAACTTACTCAGTGACTGATTAGATGGATTTGCTGGAGACAGTCCTTGAAGAACGAGCTTGATTATGTGAGTTCAAGTCCTGGAGCCCAATAACGGTTAAAGGAGAGAACTGATTGCTCAAAGTTGTTATCTTCTGAGATCTAAACTTATGTAGTATCACAATATCCCACAATCCAGTAGTAATTATTTAAGGTTTTCTTTAAAGAAAATCTTATTCAGTAGTTGAGTGTAAATTTATTTTTATATATGTATATTAATATCAGTTAGAGTATACTTACAAATAAATATACATACACAATATGTACATAAAACATATATGTATATATAAAAGCATGTATATGTATATATATTAAATTAATGATTTAATCTGAAAAAGAGAGGGAGAATTTATTCTTATTTTTATTTTTGAAACAATCTTAGAGAATTTTTTTCCAAAAAAAACAAGGTAAAACGTGAAAAGAACAGAGACCTTTGGTGAGAGATAAAATCAAATGTTTGTTCTGTCTGTGTCCCAGAAGGACAAAAGAAAAAGAGTAGAGATGTGACGATATTCTAAAGAATAACAGCTGAAAAACTACAGATCTACAAATTTAATAAATTGTAATAACATGAAGTAAAATACACTTAGATCAATCATTATTATGACAAAGAATGAAAGAAATGATAGAAACTAATAAATTTAGAGCAAAAGGTCTTTCAAAACTGCCAGAGAAGCAATTAATTATGAATAGAATAATACAATTCGAATGTTTCTAGCTTTTCAATACTTTGCCATAGGAGCAGAGAACAGATGTAAATACTGTGCTCATTATGTAATTGCCAAATAATAATAAAATAAACGTTTAAATAGAATAAGAATAGATGCTAATAAATTCAAGAACAGCAAGAGATGAAATAAGTTATTACCAATTAACTGCAAGTTCTATATCCAGCTAAACTATGCCCCCACATAGGCAGTGAGGAAAGAGGACATTTTTGAACTAAAAAAGACAGATTTTGCTGTTGCTATTGTTATTATTATGCTTGTTCTATACTGTTGTTTAGGTGAAATTTTAAAAATTACACTGTTATTTTTGTATTTTTTGTATGTAAATGTGTGTGTTTGTGTGTGTACCAAAGTAAGTGAATCATGGTCAGAAAGCAGTTTATGGCATTCTCTTCTCTGTTTTCAGTGTGTAAGCCCTATCCATTAAAGGAAGGCAGTCAGTACATCTTTTTCCCAAGTGTCTTTCCAGCTCTTCTTAATGAGCTCTTAGTCTCAAAGGGAGTGAAGAGCCAAGAACCCTGGATCACCAAGAAGGAAGGCAGAACAATGAGAAAAATGAGAGTATATGGTTGACTGTTTTTTTCTTGTGCTTTATGAGTCATATTTCATTATTGAAATAGAAACCATAACCTAATTATACTGACAATAAGCCAGAGGGAGCAGGGGGCCTTGTTAATGAAGGAAGGAGGTATAATTTTACAGTACAGAGCAATGGTGCTATTTCAGTCCTAAGAACGTGTGTCACAAGATTTCCATGAATTAATTGTATCCACCCACAAAGAAGTGTTTATGAATATAATTAAAATAGAACTTATTACTTTAATAGAATTTGAGGACTATAATGATGATAGTGCAAATACACTTTTGAAAAATACTATCATTAATGGAAAAACTGATTCTTGTAAATTATTGCATCTTATATATAAGTCTGTTGAGAAGCCCTACTGGTCAGAGGTTGCCGTGTAATATAGTCTGGCAGCTTCTAGCAGTTTTCTCTAAGCTTGACAACAGGAAGGATTCCCTACCCCCCTGTGAGTACTTCCTGCTCCCTACCCACCATTATTTGGATGATGAGCCTAGGCCTGAATGCCTGATCTCTAGCATGATCTTTGGCACAGTTTCCTTCCCCTTGCTGCACGTATGATAACTAAGATATGTACTAGGAGCTTTGCAATATGACCTTGCTATCACATATGAAGCCTTATGATAGGAACATGCCACTTAATGCAAATTAGGGTTTGTCTCCAGGCTCCCCAATCCTATATATTTCTTATACTCCAGAATAAAGTTGAGCTGTTTCACCGAAGTTATCTCCACAGCTGTCCACACCCTGTTCTCTTATTTGGCTCCCTCCATCCTCATGGACCAATGCACCAATGACCCTGAGGAAGAAACAGAGACACATAACACAATAACTATTTTTATTTTTAATTTTTAATTATGTATTGTGTTTATCTGTTTGTCTAGGGGGGATGACATGATATGTTCACATGAGTTCAGGTGTCTGTGGAGGCCAGAGAAGGTTTCTGTTTCCCTGGAACTGGAGTTACAGGCAATTTAATCTTTTAAGCATGGGCACTGGGAACCATAGCAGCTAGGAATTGAATGTAAGCTTTTTGCAGGACCAGAAAGATCTCTTAATGGAAGAGCAATCCCCCCAGTTTCTCAATAAATATTTAAATAATAAGCACACACAATGCTAGCATGAGAAACACACACAAGGTTAACACAAGAAAATTGCATGCTTGCTCTTAAGATTCCTTTCTCATGAAGCCCTATCTAAAGCCCTGTCTAGATCCTTTTCCAAAGTCTCATATGATTGTGACTGGTTGCTGTTTCTCCACATCTAGCTTGGCAATAATAACTGGCTAACAATGAGCATGAAAGGTGCTCTTATCAAACCAGACTCAGCCACAATATATTTGACCATGATGTAACTACAGCTTTAATAGTGTACCAAATCCAGTGAGATGGCTCATCAGGCAACAGTGCTTATCTCCAAACCTCATGACCTGAGTTCAATTTGGAAGACATTAAATTATGGAAAGAGATAATCAATCCTGTAAGTTGTCCTTTGCCCACCATGTGGCTCCAATGTTCTCTCTCTCTCCTATTCTCCCCCTCTACAACATTTACTCCATGTAAAAAAAAAAGATAAACTAAATAACTGTAAAGAAATATAAGTAAAATATCCTCTGAGTATTCTGCCTTTCGGTATCCTGCAGTTTGGCTTCCCATTTGTATTGCCTTCCATGGTCATTTTGCAATTACTTTGAACCCTCAGCTTTCGAACTGCTTTTCCATCTAGGCTTTGGTGCACTAAGAATCTGGATTATTTTCTCTCCAGAAATTCCCATGATCAAATTCTCTTAAGAGATTGTTCCCTCAATAGCAGTGTAACAACTCAACTGGGGCATCAGAAAAGTGGGAGTCTCACTTCCAGGAGTTATGGAACAATCCCTATAATGGGGACCTGCTTGCCTGTCCTTTAAAAAATGGTCATTATATTTTTTGGTTTTTTACTTATTTAAATATCTCCTCTTTGTCTCTTTTCGCTCTCTCTCTCTCTCGTGTCTCTCTCTCTCTTTCTCTCTCTCTCTCTCTCTCTCTCTCTCTCTGTGTGTGTTATACTACGTGGATAACTTGCAGAAATCATTTCTCTCATGGTACCATAACGGTCCTGGGAATCCTCGGGCCTGGGAGTATTGGCTATGCCTGTGGAGCTATTGCTCAGTCTGGCCTCTCAGGGAAGGGAACTCCTGGGCGTTCACTCACCTACTGTTTTATTTGTTTGTTTCAGGACACAGGGCAAATGCCAGTCTCTGCTATTTCCATCTTTCCCAATCCTAATGCTCTGTGGTATTGTTAGTTATTACTGTTATTCAAGGTATAAGAGCTGCTGTAATTCTAACTTATTATCTTTTCACAATCCCCCTCTAGAAGGTATTTTTTCTTTGGGTGAGATATTTTTTTTTATACAGAGGGTGATGTTTTGTTAATGATCATCTACCCAGGTTTCATTGAATTTTGTAGATATGTGGGTTTGTTATTTTTGTCAGTTTGCAAGTGACTTCTCTTGTGTCATCTGTTTGTTTTATGTTCTCCCCACACCTGACAGGTTTAGCTCGCACCTCCTCACGGATGCTCTACTTGTCTCTGGAACTTTGTTGCTGCTTTTTGTTGAGTAGTTCCTACTGGCTTATCTTCAGAATCACTGTTTTCTTTTGCACTGTTCAATCTCCTTGACAACATTTAGATTTCTCTTCCTCTCAACCTTATGGTGTGATCTGTTTACTTGCCTTTCTGGGACTGTTTATGCATTTAAAACACTGGAAAGGAATTATAACTTTTCATCCATTTTTTGATGACTCAAACATTAGTCAAATTCCATGGATTGATATTGCTTACAAGCTATATTTCTTAGCCCTTTAGATGGTAGAGTGATATTCTGTATTTTACCTTTGTACATACTCACAATTCTTACAGATTTTTTAAATTTTGTGTTTAAGTTACTAGGAGATGTTTTGATCATTTCAGGACTCAGTTTTAACCTTCTACTTTCTAGTCACATTTAGATGTTAGTATCAGAGGAACATTTGATCAGGTTAGTTAATCTTTACTCCCGATTCAACACTTCTCCCGTTGTTTTGTCCACTGGTAGTAATCATGGGGATTTCTATAAAGTTTTTTGGGGGGAGGCTTTTTGTAAGATATGAGGATGCACACCTTGTGGGTGCTTTTTCACACCGAATCAGTAAGCTCCACTCTGCACCAGACTGTTTTGCACCAGTGGCTCTTTGCTGATTATTTGCTCACAGAGGATACTGAAGTTCTATCTCTATCTTTTAACATGCACTCTTTATTCTGTGGCACCCTATCCTAGGAACCACCCATGTTTGGCCCCCAGACTCTGGGCTCCATCTCAAGTCAGAAGGTCTGGCAACCCTCATCAGACAGTGCAAAACTGCTTCTCTGAGAGAAGCTTCGTTTCTCTAACACCAGGCCTCTTTGTTAAAATATCAGCTTTGCTATACAAATCTGAAAATATGAATAAGAAGGATATCAAAGTACGTTTGTCCATATTCAGAAAGCATAAAAATAGCATTAAAATTTTTTCCATCTATTTCTCAATTTTATACCTTTTTATATGGTTAGCAAATACTAAAGACAAGCACACATGTACATACACACACTCACAGGTATGTGTATGTGTATGTGTAGGAGTAATTCATTTATTCAATTGTGTTGCTATGTGCACAGGACAGAATAGTGTCATGTGACTTCCCCTATTCCTCTCCATCTTGTTTGATGAGACTGTCTCACATTGCATCTTGCCATTTTGGTAGACTAACTGACCAGAGTCCTAGGGATCCTCACTTCTCAAGTTTTAACCATCAATGTAGCAATCAAGTTACAGTTGAATATCATCAAACCTGGTTTCCACATGGGTTCTGAGGATCTGCATTCAGGTCCTTATGTTTGCACAAAAAAATTCCTTCCTTACTGAGCTATCCTTTCTACATTAGCCCTTAATAAAAGTAGCTGATCTGTGAAAATGACAGGGAACAGTTGCTTTTTATATTTTTCCCTCATATTCATGGCTCATCATAGTGGCTACTATGTCAATGCTTAAAGTTCCTTTGTGCACAGAATGATGAGCAATTTCCTGTCGCTAACATTTGAAAAGTACAGTACTAATATGTTTGATGTCCTTGTTATCTTTGTCTTTAGTATAATGCCTAACTAGCATGGAAGTCATGTTTACTTATGTAGTTTTCAGGTCTTTTTATCAAACTTAATGCTTGGCACATAGCAATCAAAACAGCGTGGGTAGAACTTCATCAAATTGAATCAATTTATTTTAGTCCTGATCTAGAAAATGACCAGCATGAAAAAACGTAAAAGTCAAATCACACTGTGTATTGGAGAACTGAAGAGCATTCCCCTTAGTTATGTGTTATCTTTCTATTTCTCTGAGTAGTTGAAATAATTAAAAGGTATAAAGAAATGAAATTAGATTCTCATATTGAATGGACCAGGCTTCTTGTGGGCCTTTTTAAAAGATATGGACAATGTAGTAATTGAGTTTGATTATTTAGGTCTGTATAACTGCAAACAGTAAACAAACTAGCTCGGAAAACCCTAGTCAGGACCTATCAGAGGATCCAGAATACCATGTATACCGTGTAGCTTTGTATTTGTCTTTGTATATACATGTGCTGATGCATGTGTGTTGGGGGAGAGTAGAAGTACTAGTGTGCTCACATACATGTCAAAGGCAGATGTTGAGGGCCACTGTTATAATGTACAATTGATATAGCGGTTTATTAATTGACAAATGTACATGACCTAAAATCTCAGAGGAAAGGTGACTTTGGAGTGACTCTGACTGCGTGAGATTATATAGGTTTTCTCTTCCCAATATAATGGTAGCTATGGAAACACACTTTTATAAATTATTTTCATATTTACTTTGAGCATGGTACTCATGTTTGTAAGGTGAGCACTTTAGAGACTGAAACAGCTCCCCAGCCTTGTGCTCAGGGCATTGAAAAGCAGTGTAAACAGGAGGTAGGATGGCAGCTGAGTTCAGTATCAGGTTTGATACTTCCTTCAAAACTAACTACTCACTAATCTTCAACAAGTAATTTTACTTCCTGAAGTTCTTTTAGTTTAAATGGCAGATAACCCTGCCGTCTAGACTTGAAGTGATTAAAGTATTATTTGGTAGAATACAACAGACAATTTATAACAGACTCAGGCTAATAATGATTGGAACCACCTATTCAATTAGAGGACTGGATATACCAGCCACAGATACAGGTTAGTATGTAAGACCTCCTATAATAATACAGATGAGTGTACTGATTCAGAAGAATATACAAACACAGGATTTGAGAGTTTTTATCGTCTCCTGTTTCACAAGAGTAATTTGGGAGGCATAGGCAGTGGATCTTTGTAAGATCAAGGCCAGCCTGGTCATGGGCTTAACTGTGTTGCATTTACAGTTTGGGTATTTTACTGGCCTAAAATGTTCTTAGGCATTAATTAACAAAAAAATCACTAATATACAGTCTGATGTGTAGCTGGATGCATTATAGATATTACTCTTAGCTAGGAGACATGTTGACTGATTTGGAAATCTATATCTTCCCATAGAAACCCACGTGGCTTGAGACAAGATAATTTGTTGCTGTATGCACCATTGCCTTCATAAAGAGAGTACTACTTTAAAAGGGCACTAAGGTCTCGTTCAGCCTCAACATTATGCTTCCTTCTCATATGCATACTGTGACATATACTAGACATATACTCCAAATTAAATCCACAAGTTGCCGAATATGATGTATCTCAGCCCTCTACATGCACATGGAAGCTAAGCATATGTATATGATCACATGGAAAAAGATCATTTAGTCTGTGTGTACTTGTTTATGTAATTCAAGGGGCAATGAATTTTTCCAGTTACTAAAAGTGTTCCATGAGTCATCGAAGTGACATTTTGGACTAACTTGTGTCCATACATTTTAAGAGCACTAAACCCACATTTCTGGTAAAGGTGGTTTTGATGTTGGATGCATCCTAAGGATGATATTGATTAATAACTAAAATAATTATGGAATGATTATAGTGAATAGTGTATGATCAAAACTCAATGATTTTCTAAAAACAAAGTTGTTCATGAAATAATGAAAATGAGTTAGTGCTTGCTGTTTACAAGATTCAACAGTTTGGTCCAAAGTCTTTAGAGAACCTGGATAGAAATTAGAAACACAGTGTCATCAGCTAGTTTTACCATTAGGGTACTAGTATCTGAAATATCTAGTATATGAATAGAGAAGAGTCCAGTTTAGTCCCTGGAGTCCATGGTTAGGGAAATGATGGTGCAGAGATCAAACCGTAAAATGGGCATTGGGTCTTGAGGTTTTCATTCTTCTAAAAGAAAAGTCTTTTGAAACAAGAGGAAAATTGTTTTAGAACTAATATGTGCAGAGGGATATGAGGTCCATGTGATCACTGGTTAAGCAATAGAGAAACAAAAATTGTTTAAAAAAGAAAAGCAGATTTTTTCTACAAACGAAGAAACTGACATTTGTACATATGGAAGGCTGGAGTGGATATTGTTTGATAACCTGATTGTCTTTCATTACTCTAAGTAGCCAGCCTTCAACTGAATCACCCAGAATACTGACCATTATTTTTCAGTCAGTAGAATCCATCCTTATTACAAACTCTTCCTCCCCATGCCCTTCCTTAGCACTGTTCCTAAATCAATAGAATGGATTTTGTGCTTATTGCAAACCTTTCTTTCCTATGCCCTTATTCTGAGTCCTACTTTTCTGTTAGTTCAATCTATTCTTGTGGGAAAGGTCACAGGTTGTTTGGTAAAGAGGTGTACTTTGCAAGGAAATTTTGGTGTAGCTACACCTAAAGCTTTGTTGTGATAATTGCTTTGAGAAAGCTATTGTTCCAAAGCCTCACTAATCAATTTTAAATATGTAAAAATTAAAGTGGTTCACATCAAATTCCAGAAATTTAAATCAGCACCTGTTGGCTAAGTCATGTTGTACCAAGTTTCCATTTTAACTCACCTGCGTTGTTTTGCTGCCAGCTGTATCGACCCCCAAAGATATGGAGGGGTAGTGGACATAGGTTGGAATTTTCTACCCATGACAGTAATTATTGGTAAAAGTATCAATGAACAGCAAATGCATGATGCAAACACAAAGATGCTTTTTTTGAGTACTTTTGTGCATCTCAGGGCCTTCCGTTCAAAACTCAGATAACACATTATTACAAAATGAATTGAAACTTGACAATTAACAGGGTTTCCTCCATTTTATTTTTGAAACCTTGCTTCTCAGAGATAAGCTAGCCAATGATTTTTCTCAGAATTTACAAAGGTGGTAATAAAGACTGTTGAATAGCATTTTAACTTTCATGCACTGAAGGTTATTTTGACGAAAATTTGGTAGATGGGAAACCAGAACAATAATGCTTTCTACTTTAAAAATGATTATAACAGATTTTTTGATGACAAAACAGGTTGTTTGTTTTAAATACAAAGTATCTCACTCTCCAAGAATCTCTCACTCACATTATATTGATATTTTCATTCTTATTATTGTATTTCTCACATTGTGATGAGTTCTAGAAACCTGAGCCCTGATGAAAGTCATCTTATACATATCTTTGATAAACAAGACATAGACTTCTCAAGATTTCAGTGTATTGATTTAAAGTTGTGGTACAATAAAAGCAGAAGCTTGTGAGCCTAAAGGTATCTTTGGCCTAAAGTGGTAGTCAAGTATATTATTATAATATTTTTTTATTTCTTTTAATTTTTCCATTCAAAAATTGACCCTTCCTTCCCTTCTCCCATTCCCCTCCCGCTCCCCCACTAACCCTCCTCCCTCCCCCTCCATCCTTAAGAGAGGGCAGGGTACCCTGCCCTATGGGAAGCCCAAGGCCTTCCCCCTCAATCCCGGCCTAGGAAGGTGTGCATCCAAGTAAACTAGGGTCCTAAAAGCCAATACATGCAAAAGAGACAGGTCCCAGTGCTATTATTGATGGCTTCTCAATCATCCCCATTGGCAGCCACATTTATAGAGGCTGGTTGGATCACATGCTTGTTCAGTCCCAGTCCAGTTGGATTTGGTGAGCTCCCATTAGATCAGGCACATTGTCTCAGTGGGTGGACTAACCTTTCACAGTCCTGACTTCCTTACTCATCTTCTTCCTCCTTCTGCTCTTCAACTGGACCTTGAGAGCTCAGTCCATTGCTCTGAAGTGGATGTGGGTCTCTGTCTCTATCTCCATCCATCGGATAAAATTTCTATGGTGATATTCAGATATTCATCACTGTGACTATAGGACAAGGCCAGTTCAGGTACCCTCTCCTCTGCTGCCCAAGGACCTAGCTGGGGACATCCCCATAGACACCTGGGATCCCCTCTAGATCCGAGTCTCTTACCTACCCTAAAATGGCTTCCTTAATGTAGATATCTTCTTCC